>VYZW01037851.1:701-11924 GCA_013401315.1 Balaeniceps rex
AAAAAAGTTAGCAGCAAGCAGAAACATTATTCAATGAACTGAAGGAATAGTCACAAGCTGATAAAACAGCTAAAAATGGATAATTTAAAGTACTGTTTCAATTCCTGAAGGACTGTATTTAATTTCTTAGCTGTATTAGCTTTATTTTTGACTAGTGTATTCTAATGTGATTCTAGATTAAAACATAACAAAATGCTGGACAGATTCTCAAATTTGCTATATTCAGTTCTAAGTTGTGAGTACCTTGGAGACAATTTCAGAAATGTAAGACTACACAAATATTTCTTGAAGAAAGGTTATTGCTGTGTTTTAGATGAAGCTGAGGCAGAAATAGTAAGTCCTGTGAATGGTTGATATACATTTACTTTCTTTTACCTGCAAACTTTTACTGATGTTTGTGATAGCTATGGAGGTGAGAAACAGTTTGTTTACCAGGGGTAACTTAAAGACTTATACTTAGAAAAGCGTGTGTCTGTAAGACAGTGAAAAAGAAATTCTTTCACCAATTTAAAACAGAAATATTTTCAAAGTTGACCGTGTTCCTTCCTGCTCTAGTGAACATTTAGACTCAAGGGGAAGTGCCTGAATTTTCCATTTTTCCTTCTTATTCTCTTACCAGGGGGAATTTAAGAGACATAAATCATTTTTGTGTGCCTTTATGTAGCTTATTGGTCAATGCCATGGGAGCTTAAGATGGCATAAATCATTTTGCGGGTATTTATGCTGTTTATTGTTGAGAGTCCAGAATTTTGTACAAGTTCTACTAGCAACCTTCAAACAAAATAGATTTTCATGGCAGATTTTAGGGGAAATGTGAAGTAGCTGACAGTGTTTCTTCATGCAGGAAATATAAACAAATACCCAATGAAGTCCTGGGGATGCAAATGTTTTATAACATTGAATGGAATTACTCATGCGAGCAAAGTTATGCACATGCTGCATGCTGAAATGACTAAGGATGGGAAGCTAATTTGTCAAACCCTTACTTTTACTGTAGTTCTGCCAACATATGCTTGTAATTTAGTAATTTCCACATCTAACAGAGTCTATGGAAGGAAAGCTCCCCATCTTGTTCAGTGAGAGAAGGGCAATTCCCAAGAGTTGTCATTTGGCATACTTGAAATTCTACTGTTTTCACATATAGCCATTAAAAAAAGAATTTCTTGGTTACACAGGAAAAAAATCCCAACAATTTTTGCATATTCATCTCTGGACTTACACATTTTCTTCTTCTAAGGCAAAGCTTAGCTTCTCATTTCCTTCAAACGTATCTACAAGGGAGCATGACCTCTAGAAAGAAACAGAGAAAGAAATATGTATAAGTGCATTTCTCCAAATTAGCATGAATTTTGGTTTAAATTGCCATGTATTTCCAGGGGTTTCACTCTGTTGAAAATCTTTTAAACACCAGATAATTTTGTCAAAAACTGATTCAAAAGTTTTCTGAGGTAAGCACCCAGTCTTAAATATACCTCAGGCAACATCTGAGTTTGCATCAAGGCTGGAAATGAGGAAACAATTTAAATAATTATTTTTAAATCAGTATGAACTCATTTAATAAATTTTTGTGGACCTCATAATTTTTCACACATATTTGTTAATGGTTCATATTACTTTATAAAAATTTGGAAGGGGAATATCTGACAACAGATTGATGATTATCAGCTGTGTATTATTTGATTAACATTATTAACAGTATTCAATTTGCTTCCATCAAAACCACATAAAATTCACATTCAGATGAGTCTGTACTTCTAGGGACTTTTGGCCTGGTAAGCAGGTTATACTACTGTTGCATTCAGGCTGACATCTATTGAGTTCCTCAGTTCTGCATCGCTAAGCAAAGGCTGAGGTGTCCAGTGTTTCCCCAAAAAAGGTCCTTCATTACCTTGTTGCCAGCCTGTGGGACCGTTATGGAAAAATACCAGAAGTGTGTTAAAAAGAAATACAGCTGTCAAAAGTGTCAGAGGAGAAAAAGAAAGAAAGAGACAAAACTTTGCAATGCTTTGAAGGAAAAGGAAGCAAGCATAAGAGATAAAGGCTTTATAAGAAAATATGATGGGGAACAGAAAAGAATAACACAGAAACAAATCAAGCTATAACACAGGAACAGTTCTTCTTCTTAGTTGTCCTTTATGTTTAAGCTAAAAAAACTTGTTCTATGAACCCAAGTCAAGATTGAACCCCAAGGTGGGGATACTTCTGAGTCATGTGTAATAATAGTTTAATACTTCATTGGAAAAAAATCTTCTGCTCAGGTGGTTTGGCAAGACTGTGGTGCTTTTCAGTTCCTTAGTTCCCTCTTAATTCATTACAACTCTGAATATTTAGAAAGTGGATTATTAATCTGCACACCAACAAGTGACTGTGTGCGTGACTGAATTACTGTGCTTATGAATCTTGGACAGTTATTTTTCTTCTTTCATTACATATAAATACTCAGATTTAAGGATGGCTGACAATACTAACCTTCTGGACTTTCTGTCTATTCTTTACCAAACTTTGATCATGCTTTAGCCGCTCCCTTGTGCAGACATTTAAGAAGACCTCTTCTGCATTTTACAGACAATTTCACCAATAGCCTTATTTAGCTTTCTAGAAACTGAGAGCAGCCTTCATCTATGGAAAGCAGCAGATGGAAAGTAAGTTGACTGCCAGTAGCCAGGGAGAACTAAAGAGATATATAGCTCCTGAGTGTAATTTACTGAAGACAACTCTCAATGGTTTACACTAAAATTCTTTGTTTAACCGCAATTAATGCTGAAACCACAGCTTTCACATGGCTGGATTCTGCAGCAGCTATTAACATTATTCTTCCAAAACACCAAGGGAGTAACACACTGCTCTGTAAGGAATGATACATCTTTCTTAAAGTCTGTAATTCTAGCGTTTCAAGATACTGGAGATCCCATTCAGGCACCTTAATGGTGTGGGCAGATTTTCAACAACTCTCAGCGAGAGTTGCTGGTTGCTGACAGAGCCACTGAAAATCCAGCAAACTTTGTGTAGGTATTCAACAGAAGAGCAGCTACTTTGCAAAATGGCCATTAGATTTCAAATCCTGAATTTCTCCAAAACATTTGGACTGATTGTACAAGCAGAAAGTTTGAAAATATAAGGCAAAATACAGTCACAAGTGTTGCATGCCCTGGCTCTGAGATGGGTTGAGAGTATCTGAGACTGACCTTTCTCTGCCATGATCGAAGTACCAGCTTAAGACACATGGCAGCTGGAGGATCCCTAGAAAGAAAAGATGCCAAGCACTTTGCTCAAGACCACAGAGGAAAACTCAGTGTAAGAATATGGAACAAGAAACATCTGTCTATTAAAAAAAAGAGAGATCTGACTAACTGTCCCTTCACTGTCCCTTTCTGTGTCACCAGAGACCATCTGTGACATAAGGCAGACGTTTTTACACCCACTGAGAAAGCCAGATGCGGAAGAGTAATGAACAATACATCATTTCCTTTTATAAAGAACCATACTCCACCAAAGCATTTAAAAAGACTATTTGATTAGTGTTCATAACAGCCCTGTGAATTAGACAAGAAATACCATAATCATTACTTGACACATGCTAAATGATTTGCTCTGTGCCACAGTGGGGAAGTCTGCATCAGGATTAAGAGGAAAAAAACACGTCTTCCCTGTTTTGCTCTTTCTAGCCTTCTATTCAGTTTATTAGACAAAGCAATGTTAAATTTTGATGTCCTCAAACTTCATAAACCTCATCAGACAATGGAAATCTTCCAAATCCAGCCTGAATAGTCAAACAGAAATGAACAATAATCAAGAGCAAGGAATCTTTGTATTTACTTGTAAAGACTCTGAATTCAGCTCTTTGAGAGGACTGTTCCCTGCAGCAGCTAAGAATATGACCACATGGTGTAGCCTAACGAGCATCATAAACCAATAAGCAAAAGGCTGCTGCAGAAGAAGTGCAGGAGCAGTTCTGCCTATACTCCCTTTGCAGGGCTTGCTCTTTCCGACATCAGGGATTTCTTTAAGATCTTCATTTCCCATAGGTTTTTTTCTAACTTTTTTCCTTTGCCACAAAGGACTTCTACTACCACTGCAGTTACAAGTTCTTCTTTTCTCATTTGTCTTTCAAAGCTTTGTCTGCTCTAGTCCACTTGGTGTATATTTCATTACAATGATGGGTCACAGAAAGTTAATAAAGTGCTACATTGCCTGCTTTTCACAAGGCATGATGTGTGGCATATTCATTCAGGAGCAACATAAGCTTTAAATGTCAGCATTGGCTATTGCAAGAAATAAGTTTCAATGGTGGTATAGGGGTTTTTTTTAACTCAGAGGAGGATTGTTTGACTTCTTTCCTCCCTTCCCTGCCAGTTCATGGCACTGCTTCCTGTATAATCATCAGCTTTTTGGCTCTCTTCAGGAACTGATAGCAGTTCACATTTGAAAGAGTTACATTAGAGATAGGTGAATCAATGTATCTAAAATAACAAAGACTGCCTAGGTATCTACGTTTCTCACCTTTTGTGATTTTTATTATTTTTCATTTCTGAAATGACAGTGCACAGTTGGGGTCAGACTGCTAGAAATATTATAAGAAAAAAGTGCATCCAGCCCTGAAACAAACATTATTTCTAGTGCTATCTCCCAATTGTCAGAGAAACAGCAAAAATTTCACAGCAAGGCTTATTCCTGTAATATATCCAGTTCAATACTGAAGGCCCATGATGCTCCCAAATACCATCATATAAACATTCTTGCTGTGAAATACCTTTATAGAAATACCACTTTTTAATAAACAGAACTGAAGATATTGTGAGGTGTACAGACAGGAGGAAAATGAAAAAAAAGTCCAATAACATTAGCAAATAATTTTCATAGCTAACTGTCGTGGTTTAAAGCGGCAGGCAGTTAAACACCACACAGCCATTCACTCCCCTCCTAGTGGGATGGGGGAGAAAATCAGCAAAAAGGTAAAACTCATGGGTTGAGATAAAGACAATTTTATAGAAACAGAAAAGGAAGGGAAAATAATAATAATGATAAAATAATATACAAAACAAGTGATACACAATGTAATTGCTCACCACCTGTTGACCGATGCCCAGCCAGCTCCTGAGCTGCAACCGTGCCCCTCACTGTGGCCAACCCCCCCAGTTTTTGTTCAGCATGACATCATATGGTATGGAATATACCTTTGGCCAGTCTGGGTCAGCTGTCCTGGCTGTGCCCACTCCCAGCTTCTTGTGCATCTCCAGCCTCCTCGCTGGCAGGGCAGTATGAAAAGCCGAAAAGTCTTTGACTTAGTGTGAGCACTGCTCAGCAATAACTAAAACATCAGTGTGTTATCAGCATTATTCTCATCCTAAATCCAAAACCCAGTATTATACCAGCTACTAGGAAGAAAATTAACTCTATCCCAGAAGAAACCAGGACACTAACAAAGAAAAAATAATATTATTCACATTACTAGCAGTCATACCATAAAACATTCCCTGAACTATTATAAAATGTCCAGCCAGGACATCAGGCCATGACCACTGGGATTAAAAGGAATACATTGAACAATAAAGTTTAAAATTCAAGATGTATAATTTCAAAATATAAAATTAAAAAAGGCTGAAAAGAAAGAGTCAGCCTGTTTGTTGTTTCAATGAAAGGCTGCGCACCGTATAGCATAGTAATGCTTGCACTAGCTCCAAATGAACAGACTAGTAGACTGGGCTACAATCAATTGATTTTGCTTCCCTAAACTTTACCTAAAGGGATGAGAATATTTTCTTCACATTAGGACATTATATGGAAAGGAACCCCCACACAGTCTTTAACTGCGATTCACTAAGCTTCTGTTTACAGGTTCTTTGTCCCTACAATACTAGATCACATCTCTTTAAGGAAGCATGTTGAAAAGCACATAGATATACTTTAAGAAGATCCTTCTGCAGCTGTCCCCAAACTTAAATCATAAAGGAAAGCTACTAGCAAAGAGAAACTAATGAAACTCAAATACACATTTCTCTGTTTTCATTTCTTTCTGAGCTCTTGAATCTCTTTAGATTAGGTTAGAGTCCACTGGAGGAGAGTAGCTGAGTCAGATTAATCTGTACTTCAGTGAGAACCTCATCACAGCACAAAACTCACAGCCTAAAAGGTGCTTTGCACCATATCTGGGGATGTGTGCACACTTCACTGCCAGCCTGTGCTTCCCTATCAGAAACTCTGCTCTAAGAATGTCAAGACATTCTGTTACAAGATACAGCTTTATGTCTGAAGTCTAATATCCATTAGTCCTAACTCATTTGCCTCTGTTCTCTGGGAAAAAAAAGAGTTTTATCTCTGCAAGCCATCTGGATCTGTCAGCCAAAATAGTTCCCTTTTCTCAGTCCATGTAGATCTGCATGCATTAACAGAGTATGTATACTTCTATAGTTACAGTTTCCACACAAATATTTCTAAAGCTAAGATTTTAGAGAGAATACCTCAACTATTTCTCAAATTGTGGTCACAAGGGAGATGTGGAAGGGTTCTAAGGCAGTAAAAACTTCTTATGTTAACCAATGTCAGAAACAAATAGACATTTCAACTAGATCTCTTGGAGGAAGTGTGCTGCTGTCAGCAGTCAAAGGTATTTAGTTGTTCACTGGCTCTCAAAAAACACTTGCATCCAGGAATTATACACCTTAATCACAATTCAGGGGAAATGATCTGCAGTGGACTGTTTCCTGATTACTATAGACTGCAATAGCAGTGAAAGGACTAGTGATAGACCCCCAAAGAGGTTATGTTTACAGGGAAAACAAAAGGAAAAGAAGACGGAAGAGAAAGAAGAAAAAAGGTGAAAAAGAAAAGGAAAAAAGAAAAGAAAAAAAGAGAAGCACTTTTTTGTTGTTAGAAAAAGAAGAAATTATACCATTTTACAATACCAGCTGGTATTTTAGTTGAGTAGTAATTAAAGAACAAGATCAAGTTTAAGCAAACTTTGGGGACCAGCATTTCCACATACACAAGTCATTTCTGTGAGAACTCAGCAGACATTTAGGTTTCTGTGTAAAAGAAACTGAAAATAAAACCAAGAAGCAGAAGCAAACCCCTTACTATTCAACATTCTGAGATCCTTTGTAAAGCAAATCACTGCAACCTGTGTGTGTTTGTGCATCAAACTGGTAAATTTATCATCCATTCTGTGATACATTAACCCATTCTTCATTACCAAATGAGATGCAAAATTGTGATAAATGGCTTCATTAGCTATAGTTAGTGTAAAATTCCATTTCTATGTTTCCCTCATTTTTCCTTTCTTATTCCTTCATTCTGCTAAGAGAGAGAATTTTTTTTTTTCTATTTGAGGTGGAGAAAGTTGGACAAGTGGTTAAGAGAATGGTATATAGATGTCAATGTCTCTGTCATATTTGTTTCCTGCCCAAGTGAAAGAGTGTCAATTACTGAGCTGCAAGAGCATTCACTCTTTTTCTCTCTCTTTTCAACATATCTATAAAAAGAAGATGTCTTTGATGGGCTTCTTCACTATATTTTTTACAGATAAGTTTCCTAGGACCCCTGACCTAAATTTGAAACTTCACGACACTTTGAATTTTCCTCCTTCATCTCACACTTTCATAGATACAATAAGTGTCATTTTTCTCACACTCAGGAATGATTTTGATTATGATTTCTAGTAAGGCTCAGGCAAAAAATCATGAATCAGAAGGGAAAAAAAGTATTGTAAGATTGAGTTAGAAACCCTAGGATAAAAACACATATGAACAAAGAGGATTCTTTGCCCTCACTGTTTTTTGAGATTTGTAAGCATGCAGGTTTCTCTGTAACCATGAAAAGCAGAATGTCATTAAAGAAAAATGAAATTTTCCATTTATCATATAAATCCTACAAGCTGCAGCATCAAGTAAAGTAAACAGAACTTTCACAGTACAGCTGGATTAGTCAATAATTTAATTCCGAGAGACCAATACACCATCACAGGGGAAAGAAATTAGATTTCATACACTTGTAGTTATTTTTGTAAAATTTCTGATACATTTAGCTTCTCTCTCACCTCTTCCCTCATCAAAACCTTCCAATTTTTAACCATTTCTATGGGAGCTGAATGTCATAGACAGACACTTATGAATATCCTGACCCAAATAAGTATACATTGCTTATGAAAACTATTTCATTTTAAACAGTTCAATCTCTCAATGATTGTATCTTTTCAAGATGTTTTTGCACATCCTTTTCGAGCAAAACATTCATTATTTACACCTGTGTTAATGTGAATGATTTATATTTCATAATCTTAGAGGACTTCACAGCAAATATATATTAGACGCTGTCTTTCACCTAAAAGTCAAAGACAGATCTTTGATCTAAAAGTCAAAGATAGAGGAACTTTCCAGCATTTAAACTAATTTTTGCATTGAAGTGTCTGTATATGTAAATATTTAGCTTTACAATATTGTATGTCATTGGTGAAAATAAGAAGCAAATGTTATGAAATTGTTATTCCAACAATCTAAACATTTTCATTCATTCCTAAGACACTCTCCCAGATAAATTGTTTTCAAAAAGGATCTTCTTTTGTCTCCAAAACTGCAAATAATTACATCAGGGAGTTGGTAATTGACTTTAAAAACAATGTTCTAGCTGTACAGTGTAACGACTAAGGTGATAGAAGTTCATCATAATTCATTTCATAGAAACTGGGGAAATCTTCTGCTATGGCATAATGGCATGTCAAATTTCTAACCTAACAAGCGTAATGGCATGTCAAATTTCTAACCTCCAAAAAGGGGAAAAAATATTTCTTGTGCTGCCACAGAACTATCATAATGAGATCATCTGACTTTCAAAAATATTTAAAAATGTTTCTTTGTAAAAAATGAATCAATTAACAGGCAAAAATATTATTTGGTAGTAATTACAAGAGCAGCCTACACTTTCCCAATAAAGAGCTCAATTTTCAAGTAAGCCTTAACCATCTCTCTGAAATAACAATGTCATATTTCACCCACTGAGTAATAATTACCATTGTGATTTTATTCTAGTCTTCTGTTAAAAGTAATAGAACAAAACCTGTGTGAGACCAAGGCAGGACCATACAAATAGTCCAACAGCACAGATTAGGTTTTATTTCTCTTCATATGTCAAAAGAAAAGCTTCCTCCTACAGCAAGTTATAAGCAAAAGGCAAATCATTACTGAAAAATGAATCTCTGGTAAAGAAACTTAACTACAACTGTGAAGACAGAAGCTTCAAAAAATAATCTGTCTCATTTCCCAGTTTGTTACTTTGTTGTTGTTTTTTTAATTTTGCTTCTCTACAGAAAATTCTTAATTAAAAAAATCATTATCTGAATCTCTGAGCTGTCCAAATTTTATTTCAAAGTTCTCTACAACTCTACAATTTCTTGGGATGATTCCAAGTAAAATTAAGCTTATGCAAAATTAAAGGCTGCTATTTCTTTTACTACACAGATTAAAATCACCAATAAACCCAGGTTAATCATTAGTGCTACCACATTTGACTTTGGAAGATTAATAAATTTAAAAAAAAGAAAAAAAAAAACAGCACAACAAAAACCCTAGCCAGCACATATTTAAAAAAAAAACAAAAAACAAACAAATTCAAAGTTCTTATCTTTGCTCAGTTAGAAGTCTGTAGCACATTTTATAAATCAAATATCACAAACCAGGTTCATCTTCTTTTAGATCTTTAATTTAACATCATGTATTTGTAGAAATTAACATGAAAGGATCTACCATTTTTGAACTGTTAAAGTAGTTGCTTGGAATCCTTAGATGATGTTTGGAACCACCAGTGTTAAAAATAATTAGGCCACAGAATACCAGTCTCTTACCTTTTCTTGCTTCCCTACATACTCTTCTGCCAAAGCCCTAGGCATTTCTCACATTTAATTTTTCCTGAGACCCATTAAGTGCAAGGCAAGCCACTAATTATTTTTTTCTACCTTTTAAACTTTCTCTCTTCTAGTTTTTCTTTCTAAGCAGAACAGTTCCAGCCTTCAGTTCTGTGAAAGATTATGCAAAGCTTTTTTCATTAAAATAAATTATTCTAATTTCCTGAAAGTTTTTTTTCACATGAAATCACACTACTTTTGTGGATTAACCATATTTAAGAATGAGCAGCAATAAACTACAAATGAAATGTTATGCAAATTATGCTAAGATTAAGGCTTTTTTTTGCATATTTAATTGGTGCCAATTGAATGAAATATGTGCAAATTCTGAAGTCTTCCTTTGTTTCTGGTGGAACAATTGGGATCTACACGAAACCAGGTTCCAAAGTGAAGATATGTATAAATCAAGTATTTTATGGGTTTTCAAATCTGGTTCATGATTTTCGCTTAGTTTTTACAGTTGTCTCTCATTAAACTATTATGTTTCCTCATTCATATGTTATCTTGCACATGATAAGTTTTTCCAAGGAATCTCTGTAGTGATCTACTTTCACTAAAAACCTCTAGAGTTATGAGCAGGGAACAGAGTCCTCTTATTCTGCACAGAACATGTTAAAGGTGTGTGACACAAATGCAAATGCAAGCTTTTAGGTTCATGCCAATGACATCAACCCGTCCTGTGGCTAATGCAGTATCACCCCACCACGGTTACCTTAGTGACAGCCCTCTTATCACCACAGCCAAATCCAGGGCTATGGGTAGGTAACATGACTGTTCTTTATGCAATGCCTGTAACCATGGTTAGGGTTGATCCACATCACCTTTTGAAATATCCCAGGCAAAATGACAAAATATCCCAGGCCCTGTGTCTAAGCCTTTGATAACATCTACCTTCCAACACTTCTGCTACAGGACCCTTATTCTGTATTTTGTGCCTTTCCCTACTCTCCCCACTCTTTTCCCACCCACCCCACGTTTTTGAATGAGAGAGAGAGAGAAAGAGAACTCATATGGCCCAAGTGCCCTGAAGTAATTAATGTGCAAAATAAAATATAAATGCCTGCTTACTCTTCCAAATGAAAAAATTATCAAACAAAAGACAATTAGACATGTTCACACTATACACAGCTTTAACTCCCCTACCCATTTTTTTTTAATTTCAGAATTTTTTCTCTCAAAAGATCACCATGTTAGCCACAGGAGCAAATTCCCTTCCACTCCCATCCAATAATACTGTGTAATTTCACCCAGAAAGCCACAATCTTTGTTTTTCTCACCAAAGTCTCCTGAGATTCTAGGTGAACTGCTTCTTACTGTCTTTCATTTTCTTC
>VYZW01037853.1:4042-62091 GCA_013401315.1 Balaeniceps rex
AACAAAAAAAAAAAAGAAAAAAAAAGCAGGCTTTCCTATTTCTACAACTTGATTGTACTTATGCATTTTGTACCAGTGGAACTTTTTATACTGGAGATTAAAAAACAAATGGAAATTTTTGTGGCTTACTCTCGTGGGCCCCCTCGATCATGACTGATTTTCAAGTTTGATTTCTGGACGGTAGAAAGAGAGTTGGTTTTGTTTAGAGAATTCAAAACTTTGGCTTGATTTCTTTTTTTCCCTTTGCTTATATCTAGTGTTTAGAATTTTGTCTTAACAAAAGCGGTAAGTTTCACTTTTTATTCTGTATCGTGCAGTTACACAATAAGGTAATTAGAATTAGGAGTACTCGGTCACTTTGCGTGGATAAATGTATTAGTTAAAACGTTAGGGGTTTGCTTTTTTGCTGTTTAGATCAGAGTTTTTTCTGATTCTTCTGTCCTCATTGTGAACATAACCGTGTAGTTGAAACAGTCAGACTTATTTTTGTAACGTATGTTATTGTGTGATGCAGTTTTTTGCTTCTGTCTCCAATATTAAACCATTTTCCTAATACTTGTCTCTCTACTTTGTGTGTTGTATTGTTGGTGGTCATTCTGTGTTGGTAATACATCTACACACCTCACTGTTTCACGTGCCTGTTTTTTTTTTTCCTCTATTTGTTGGTTGTGTACAAAAGATACAGTCGATTCCACCTAAGTGAATATCTGATTGGGGGGCAAAAGAGGATTTGTACATTTTAGACATGTTACGGTTTCTTTGATTTTTATTTTTTTTCTCTCTTCCTCCCCCTAGTCATGCCTTATCACTTGGATAATCTATCTGAGCAGGAAGCATTTTAAATGAGTTTCCTGCAAAGTCAGATTGAAGGTAGCTTTTATTAGCCTTCTAACTGCAAAAGCTTCTGCACACAAACACACAGAAGCCACCTGAAAAGATTTTTTTTTTTTTTTTTTTTTNTCAAGAAAAGGAGGATATAGCCTTGGGATTTCTTCCAAACTGCACAGTAATCTGATGGCATATGGTGTTAGTCAAACTCTCCTTAGAAACTAATCACATCTTAACTAGGGCTGTGAGAGCCTGCAAAAGCCTACCAGGTGATCGAGCTTGTTATGTGCAGTTATACATACAATAATTAAAAAAAATAAAATTAAATCCAAGTGAGCACAGGAAGACTTTCTATTAAAGCCAGTGGAATTAAAATTTAAAAAAAAAAAGAGAAATAAATGATGGAAAAAAGATCCCCTGTTGTTCAAATGGGTGATATTTTTGCTGTGGGCTTACAAAGTAGATCGTTCTCAGCATTGGCTAATAGTATTACACAAATCTCAAAAGGGACAAAAGAAATACCATAGCACTTTTTTTCTCATTATTTTTTACAGTTGGCTTTTAGCTTTTTTATTCTTTCATTTCCTATAATTTTTTCCTCCTCACAAGAATCTCTCTGCTCTCCCCCAACCGGTGTCTACCATGATGAAATAAAAGCTGCAGAAGAAAAATCTATGTTGTTCTGGTTTACAAAAAGTCTCTCTTCTCTCCTCTGTTTGATCACGGATACAAACCTTACAATTTGGAGAGGGGGGGAAAAAACAAAACCAACCAAACCAAGCCAAACCAAACCCAAGGAGGAGAGAGAAGCACTGGCGAGTGCTCTCTGGAATTCAAGCCATACACCCCTGTCCCTTTCCTTTGTCCCACTATCTGTGATGCTCAGGAATCGAAGACCACTTAAAAGTGCTCTTATGAGACCCAAATGACACTCCTCCCTCTTGTCTCCTCTCCCCTGGTCTTTCTGGCACTCTGGCTTTGGCTCACACACACAAACACACACACACCCCCCCCCAAGTAACGTCTTACGAGGTCATGGCGCACTGGGTGTTTCCGTGTGGTGTCAGCAGCAACGTTGGCTCCTGCGTTTGGAAGAGTTTTACAATTTTCTGGTGGCTCGAGTTGGCCTGGTTGTTATTGCTCAATATATTTTTTTTTTTACTTTTTTTTTTCTTTTTTTCACTTTTCCGTTTCCATGAAAGGCAAATAAGGCATAAGTCTGGAGTCCCAAACAAGCTCAAATGTCATCTTGCAGGGTCTGTTGTCAGAGGTCAGGGGTCCAAGCAACTCTAAGTTTAATCTAAAACCACAGGAGCCTGTAGTGGACAGCCCAGGCAGGAAAGCAGAAAGCGATGGTCAGACTATGTCCTGGGTCTTTCACACCTCTAGAGTTTATGATCCCGATTTGGATAATTTTGATACACCAGTGGATTCAGTTGAGTAAGTCTTGACTTGCATGAATGAGAAATCAGAATTGGTCTCTGGGTTTTTTTAGGTTGCTGTGAATGTTTTCCTTTTTTTTTTTTCTTTTTTTTTAACTCCAAAACTTGGTCTTAGGAAAGAAACTAGAGCTTTGTCAAGGGTCTTTTCTTCCAAAAATACAACTGAAAAAAAAGACTTATACTGCAGTTGGGTTTCTTTTAAATACTCAGGGCTGAAAGATACAGGTTTTTGTTTCTTTTTTTTTTTTTTTATTTCAACAATGGGGAAAAATGAGTTCCTTAAAGCAATGCAGCTGAACAGTTTGTCCTGCTTAAATGCATGCTTTTAATTTCAATTATGTAAGGCACCTTGCAGTGTTAGCAAAATGTCTCTTTGTTAGCTATATGTGTATCGCCATGGGAAATTACCAAACTGTCACAAGACTTGCTGATTAAAGAATAGCCTGCCAGAGTGTGTGTGCCTTTGCCCAGTGTGACTCTTAGGTATTAGGCTAAGGAAAACAGTTTAACAAAATGTAGTGTGAATCATTCCTGATAAGTGAATAAGGCATTGTGACCAAGCAATCAGATTATTCACTTATCAGGAATCGACTGTACTGATAGTTTGCCTGATTGTTTTTGTTCCTCATCTCTGTTGTAGTTTCACTACTTTGCTGTGTTCTGTTTTTTCTTTCATGCTCTTAGCAAAATCACTGGGAATATCCCTTCGTGTGATCATGAAACATGCTACTGAGTAACAAATAAAAAAAAAATTTTTAAAATATAAAAATGATATCTTAACAAAATCTATGCACTTGCTATCAGGAACACAATACTGGATGTGTCTTATATATATTGAACTATAATAGTATTCGATTTCTTAAATAAAGCTTAAGAAAGGATTCTGTTGTCTGTAAAATTTTATGAGCATTAAATGAAAAAAAAAAAACATGTTTCTAGGGTTGGGCGCTTTTTGTTATATGAAATCTTACTGGGTACACGGTCTTTAACCATGCCCAGGCAAATGTTATATAATTCGCTTGATATTTCATTATTAACGGAGACCTTGAAAATTAGGCTCACTGAAGTGTGTGGGGAGAAAAAGTCTTACCATTCAGTGACTCACAGCAAAAGATACCAAAATGAAGAAATTTCTATCTTTTTCTGTACTGCAAAAGCAAACGTGCCTGCTTTTGCGCTAAAACTAAGAAATAGCTAAAATATGTGAATCAGAAAATGTGATGAAACAATACTGTATTTCTTCCACAAATGATACTATACTTCTTTTTGGTATGTGACTTTTTTTCTTCCTGATTCTAGATAGGTTTAGAATAAAAAATGAAACCCTGTATGCTCAAAATCACAGATTCAACACTCAAGGTCAAAGCATCTTTTAGCGGAAGACGTGTGGCTTACTGTACATGTCCTGTATCTGAGCCTTCTCTTAGGAAAACATTTTCACATCAAAACCCATGAATTAAATGGGACTTGAATAGCTAAAACTGTTGAGTACACTGAAAAATTTATTCCTTCGATGGCTGTACATTTGCCACAAAATTGTAGGTTTCGAACAATCAGATTTTTATGGAAATACCCGTACTACTTGTATTTAGCGAACTTTCAATAATGTCAGCCTTTGGCAGAAAGATCCAGGAGAGTGGTGGGGGTTGCTTTCTTTTTTTCTTTTGAACTGCATTACTGCCTCACTTTTCATATGCCATTATATTATCTGAAAACGAAAAAAAAAAAATTAAATTGTGAAAAATCTATCCGCTGCTTGTATCATTCTCCTCTATTCATACATATTTAGCAAACTTTATTGAGCTCCACATCCAGCGGCCAAGTTTGTTAGAGTTACAAGCTCAAAATACTGCTCCCCCAGAGAGGCCATGGGGAGAATGGACCTTGGTGGGCAGCAGGATGGTCCTGTCCATCCCGCATCTGCACAGAGCTCAGGTGGGGACCCAGCCCTGATTTTCAGGGGCTGCTGATGTAACACAAATGTTAAGTAATAACAATGATTATCTCATGTTTGTATTCCCTCTGATTTTCCTTATTAGCAGACTTTCTTTTTTCCCATTAAAGGGAGCTGGAAAGTTGCAGTCATTTTCTGAATCATTCGCCCCTGTTGATAACCTAATTGTTTTACATGAATGCTAATATTTCCCTCTCACACATTTATATCTATCAGCTAAATCAGCAGTAAAGTAAACTCTTCTGGGATACATTCCTATATCAATTAGCAAAGATTTATGCTCCAAAGCACCATTAACATTAATGGGAGTGTGCTCTTTAGCATAAACAATTGGTGATAGGTCTGGTGGACTTTATTTCATAAACAAAGAAGCATTTGAATCTTAGAGAGTTGTTTCCTGAAGATGGTACTTCAGGGAGCAATGTCCCAGCCTCCCTGGGCTGCTCTGGGGACGTCTCACTCACAGGTCTTGCATAAATTGTTGCGCTCCCAGCAAAAGGAGACAGCATCGGTTTGGAAAGTGGGCTAACTTTTGGTACAAAGTTTTGCTGGCATTTTCCCTTCTGAAAAACCTGCCTGAGAACACACCAGGCAAAATTTTCAGCATTATCTCTCATCCCTCTGACCGATGGCTTGAAAATTTTACTCTTGGCTTACACACATTGCATGGTGCCACAGGGTGAAGACCATGGAGGTGTTGGAGGGAGGGATTTTGGAAAGAAGCAGAAGACCAGAGATGAAGTCTTGTGGGAAAGTAGTGGGGTTATCCACGCCCTGAACTGTAGGTTTCACAGCTCCATGCCTTTGAGTAGCAAGTTAGAGGGGACCAGTAAATCACCAAGTCTCTCCTTTCACATGTAGGACAACATAGTTTCCCCCTCACTTCATGCTTGATGAAGTCAAAAATTGTATAACCAAAAGGTTTCAGTCTTCATCCAAAGCCACTGGGACTTGGGTTGAAAGTCCACCACTTCCCAGCAGTGCGCTATCTATCTGCTGAATACCTGCCCATGCTTCTGCAGATGTTTTCTCTGTTGGTTCTGGCTCTGCTCAGTTCTGTTACATTAAAGACCCCTTTATCTACCATTTTCCCCCAAAAGGCACTCATAAGCAAGTCTCAATTTGCTTTTCATCAAGTTCTTTTTCATAAAATAAATATATCATGCTCTGGAAGTGTCTACATATGATAGTGTTTTTTTGGTCCATGGATAATTTTTGTGGTTTATTTCCACAACCTTCTTTTTTTTTCTTTTTTTTTTTCCTGACATCCTTTCTAAATTTGGGGTACCAGAGCTGGATCCATTATTTCAACATCAAGTCTAGAGATGTAACATGCAGAAATTAAAAATTTCATCCCTACCTTACTCCTCTGAATTACATAGCCAGGGGTTGTGTCAGTCCTTGCAAAGAATAACACACAAAAGCCACAAAAGACCACATTGGCAGAATTATTTTGGGTTGCTTCTTTAGTATACCTAAATCCCTCTCAGATGTGTAGTGCTTCAGGTTCCTGGTGTGAGGTCTGCTTGCCTGCTCTTAGACTTGAAAGCTTGCTTACAACCATACTAAGAGCACTTTTGTATAACTCCTAGTCCTCTTCATTATTTTCCAATGTTATCAGCAGTTTTAATATTTACTTCCAAGTCATTAGTGAAAATATTCAATAGCATTCAGACCTATTACTGATCCCTGCAGAACCCCTCTAAAAAAATACTCTCCTACACTGATTCCCCTTTGACAGCTTCTTTGTTGACATGTCAGCCAGTTCTTAATCCATTTTATGTGCCTTGTATTGGTAGGGTAGAATGCTAATTTTTTTAATCAGGATCTGCTGCGCTGTCAAACATACAAAAGTCAGAGTATATTCCGTCTTTGCAATTACTTTTATCAGTCAAAACCTACAATCACATCAAAGAATGAAATCAAGTTTGACAACCTTTCCTCCCTAAAAAGCATGTTGATTGGCATTAATTGTTTACCTCTTCTTTAATGTCTTCTACCCCTTTATGCCCATATCAGTATTTCCATTATTTTGCCAAAGTAATGGCAAACCAGCCTAACATGAGCTGGGTCATCCTGCTTGTCTTTTACGAATGTGAGCATGAGAACAGCACGTTCTCCATTGTCTGGGGTGCTGCTGGTGTGATTGAAGAGTCCTAAATGTTCGTACCAATGGATCAGAGCTCTCTGTCCCATTCTCAGTCCAAGGTACCTGGGCCTACCTGCTTGGAGATAGTGTATATTTAATAGCAATGGTAGCTAAAAGTAGACTGTTCCAGAGTTTGACCAGAAACCATTTTATCCTTTCCCTGACATGTAGGTATGTGAAAGAAGAGAATTTTTGACATTTCCTCTTTTTCTGCATCATGACTAACAGTTTTTCCATCTCCATAAGCCTAAGTTCAATGCTTAAATGAATATACTTAAAGAAATTTTTGCAGTTGTCCTGCTCTTCTCAGCCAGGTAGAGTTGACAATGTAGTGGCGAACCATGGGATAATGCATATTTATTTATAAGTCAATGGGAGGCATGAGTGAATGTAAAATACTTTCTCATTCAGTCATCCTCCTCTGAATAGAGACAGTTGCTTCTCATTGATGCACATGTGATTTAAAGCCTTGTGGCTTTGGCAGTGGAGAAGAGTCAGTATCACCTGGGGAGTGGGGGATACCTGGGTGCACAGGACCTATTAGAGGAGAGAGGTCATTTGGAAATCAGAAGAAACCTAAGTCAGTCAAATTGACCTGACACCAGTGTCATTACAGGTAAAAATGGATAAGCAGCAGCAATGATGGAGGAAGGCAATGTGCTGGTTTATGCAATAGCATAAGCACAAGTGCTCTTTCAGACCAGAGTGATACCATATAGGTCCGTGATCAGGTCTCTTGGGTGTAGACCATAAAGGTGCTGAGACATACCACTGCTTAACCCTGGAGACATCTCTGCTAGTCAGGGTAACATAAATGCATCCTGGAGACAATTGTTCCCACCTGAAGCAGCATGCCTAAGGCCAGGCAGTGAAGGAGCTGTCTGGAGGTGTTGCTGACTTTGCATTGGCTGTAAGAGGAGAACAGGAGCAGAATTCAGTTTTCTTAGTAGAGACATCAAGTATTGCTCCCAGTGTTTGAGAACACCCTGCTTAACCACTAGCTGCAACCACTGCGACAGAAGGGCACAGGTCTCCTCTAGGTCCTTTGACAAATCTGCCAGCCCCATGTGGGTGTCTCAGACTACTCCAGGTATCTCAGATGGCACTAGGCACCTCTGTTTAGGCAATTCAGTCAAGCCCTGGATGACTAGCTTAGCCAACTCAGAGACCCAGGTTGACATGTTTCCAGGTGCACTGAGAGTCTTAGCTCCCATGTTGGGCTACAGTAAACTGGTCAGCAGAGTTATTCTGCTTGCCCTGAAGTTGGCAAGTACGGCTCAATTTGTTTGCCAGATGTAGGCATCTAGTGCTGTTTGAGATGGCCTAGAGTCTCCGAAACATCCATGAAGGCCCTGCAGACGATGCAGGATGAATAGGACATCTGTGACCTCCAACGTGGGATATCCTAGGCCATTTCAAGGGCTCTAAATAACATAAGCATATGAGTCTGGTGCATCCAGATACCCGGCTAAGGATCCCTAAGCTTAGAAGAATGAGTCTGTGAGCTGAATCCCACTTTAAGGCCTTTATTCACTTTCTTAAACATGGGCCATGTTAGATACTCCAGGGCAACTCAAATGGCATTGATGCCTGCATTTATAAAAAAAGATTGAGCTCTAGGGGTCTAATCTGTAGACAGCTGAAGGTGAAATTCAATGAATCCTGTTATTAACAAATGAGCCCCAGGTGACATCCCACAGGCCCTAAGTGGAAATTGCGCCAAAAAAAACACCGACTGCAATGGGACTGCTTTCCAGCGGACAGGTGTATGCAGACTATCCCTATGACAGAACAGCCAGACCCCAAGGAGTTGTACTTACATGATCTATAGAGCACCTCTGGCATTAGTTTCATCCTGTTCAACTTTTGGCACTGAGGATCCCTAGGAAACGATCACTTACCTTTCTTGTGGATGTGGCCAAAGTATCACATAATTTGTGCCACACCAACCTTGGTCTCTGATCCTGGTATAATCATGCCACACACCGGAGCACACCTTCCCTGCCCCAGACCCTGGATCCTCCTGCTCAGAAGAATAATAAAATAAAAAGCAGGAACCTTCACAGCCTCTCTGGGCAATTTGTTGCACTACTTGACTGTCCTCATGGTGAAGTTTTTCCTGATATCCAGCCTGAACCTCTCTTGTTGCAACTTATGCCCCTTGCCTCTCACACCCTGCCAGATGCCACTGCAAAAAGCCCTGCTAAAACTTCTTGATAAGTTCCTCATAGATATCAGGGGAGGGTGCTGCTTCTAGGTGCCCCCAAAGCTGTCTCTGCTCCAGGTTAAACAAGCCCAGCTCCATCAGCCTCTGCTGGTAGCAGAGTGCTCCAGCCTGCCCAACCATTCTGGTGGCCCTCCACTGAACTCCCTCCAGTTTGTCCATTACTTTTCTGTAATGTTCCTCTACTGGAGGAACCAAAAATTGGATGCAGTATCTAGATGTGGTATAACACGTGTCTTTGGGGGAGGCAGGGGCTATAATCACTTCCCTCATTGTCCTGGCTCTGCTGCTCTTCTTGCAGCCTAGGATGTTGGCTTGCTTTTCTGCCAGAGCGCACTGCTGGCTTGTGGTCACCTCCCACCAGGGCCCACCCAGGTGCTTTTCAGCAGAGCTCCTCCCTGTCCATCCCCAGCCTTTATCACTGCAAGCACCTCTTCCTTCCTGGGTGCAGGTCTCGGCATTTAGAATCATAGAGTCATAGAACCGTGGAATGTCTCAAGTTGGAAGGGACCCATAAGGATCATTAAGTCCAACTCCCTGCTCCTCATAGGACTACCTAAAACTAAACCATATGACTAAGAGCGTCGTCCAAATGCTCCTTGAACTCTGCCAGGCTGGGTGCCATGACCACTTCCCTGGGGAGCCTGTTCCAGTGACCGACCACCCTCTCAGTGAAGAAGTGGGTGCATGCAGTAAGTTTAATCATTAAGAAAACCCTTCTGTTCCATATATTGAAGGAGATTTTCTCCCAATGTTTTTGTGAGCAAGAATCAATGCAGATTTTTGTCATCACTCAATCACCAGGACTCATCCAGGCAGGACTATCTCATTATATCTGACAGTGATAGAAGAGACATGGAGGCAAACTCCTCCTACTGCTGCTGGGAAAACTTGTATTGCTTTTATTTCCATTATAAGCCTGTGTTTGTTAGGAATAAAGGACCCCACTATTACCTACATAGTTCAGGTCTTTATCTAAGATTTGACACAGAAACCAGTGGAACTGCCTGAGAGGGGAGAAAGAATATATCAAGGTTTCTTCAAATATGCTTAACTTGAATGGATACAGTGGAGTCCTTGTTAAAAGCTAGCTTCTGTGTCATTTAGGTATCCCTGATGTGTGCTGGGACACTGCACCCTCAACAGCCCTAGCAAATACACTCAATTCTTATGGGCAATAACCTCACTAATCAATCATCACGTGAGCCCCATTTCACCTCTTTCCTCATCCACAATAACTCTTGCTGTTCTTGTCCTGACCCTCTCCTGAGCATTAGTTTGTCTGCAGTGGACAACAAAGATTTCATATTAAGTGGACAAATCCCAGACTTACTTTCAAGAAGAGTTAAAATCTACTTTCTTTACATGCAGAACAGACTAGGACTAGTCACTCTGCTGAGACTATTCAGTTTGCTCACTGACCACAAGCTTGTTATTTTTGTCACTCTCCTTCAACTGCTTGCATGTCATTTGCATTGTTTAAAGTCAAAACAAGATCACCTCAACTTGCAGCTACAGTACTTCTCATTTCATACATCACCAGTCATGCTGGAATCACAACTTTGCATGTTATTTTGTCAATGTGCAAGAAGCAGAAGAGCAACCAGCTTACTCTTCCGAAATTACATTGGCTCCACGGTGCTGACAGCAGGAAAAAACTTCAGTCAAGTTAATAGATATGACTCAGGACAAACAGAATTCCTGGTTTAGTCTCATTTCTGACCACGTAGCCACACTAGCCCTAGGGATACCAACCAATGCGATACTGTTCAAGAGCACTGCACCTCCACTAAACATAAACTTGCCCATTCCTGGTGTGTATCCCTGCCCTGGCTCATCGTGGTTGGCATCAGCAGCATTTGCACAACAGCATTCCCTCTTGCAGAGTCCCTCAAATTTTCAGGTGTTTGTTTAACAGAAATTTGGTTATTCAAAATTATTTTCCCTTTCCTTTACCTTCCAAATTCTGTCCTTGTTAGTTCTTTAGTGCTTGACTATGATCTTTATTCAAATTACACAAGATCTACTTACGATCAGTGTGGTATGTGCTCATTCAGCTGCCCTAAGACCTGGCACTGATAGCGGAAGAAGAGAAGGCTGAGAACAAGGGTTTCCTTGGGGCTGTTAAAGACACCACCAACAGGTGACTTCCGCTGTTCCCTCAGAGCTTTAGGTCCTTTGAAAGCAGCAACACTCTTCCACACTTCAAACAGAACACAAGATCAGGACATGAATTTCACATCGACATTTTTATTAATGCCAACTGTTTTAATCTTTTTTTTAAACAATAGCACAAAAATATTTCAGGGAAGCAGTCTGACAGTTAGTCTGATGACCTTCTGAAATACAGTTAAGCTACACCAAATACGAATTTCTGTTAAAGAAAAAAAAATATATGGAACCTAAACCTTTGTGTTAGAGTGTGTTGTGTCTGGTTAGTAGACCACACTGCTTTGTGAAGTAAATGATGGCACACAGCTTAGACTTCATCATCACGCCAGTCATCACTAATTTAAGGCTTCTTGAATTGTCCTTCTTGAATTTCACAAAGTTCCTGCTGGCTCTTTCCTCCAGCCTGTCGAGGTCGCTCTGAATGGCAGTCCTGCCTTTGGTCACCCCCCATCAATTTGGTGTCATCTGTAAACTTGACAGGATGGGAGATGAAGCAGCGTGAAATATGGATGTTGCACTTGCACTTGCCTTGGGTTGCACTTGTCCTTCTACAGGTGGCTGAACCTAATGCAAGTCCAGGCTGAGGAGATAGATAGCTCATTATGATATCTCAGCCACTCCTCTCTCCTCTTACTTTCACGCCAAAATGAGAATAAATTAAAAGACAAAGAAACTCCAGAAGGTGCTAATAAAGGAAACAGAGGTTGTCCTCTAGCAGGCACATTGTAACTAGTCACACAGCACTCTCAGAGCACACCCTGGGAGGCAGGACCAGGATTTCTGCTCACCACCATGCTGTGAAGCACACTCTTGGGCAATGCTTTCACTGGTCCAAACAGCTACTAGTGCTTATGTATGCCCTCCGTAGTGACAAAACCAAACCTATGGCTGCGGCATTACCAGGATGGCCAAGATCCTTGTGCCATCCACCCACTCATTTCCTTGATAACCAGGTGTCAGTCTGCTGCCAGCAGCCAAAGACAGTCTTCCTTTCCACAAGCATGAGCACAACTTGTGGCACAAGTTTTAAGACCTCCTGCTCTCCTGTTTTCATCCCAGTCTTTTTTGCAGCTCACCTTTGTCTCCACACTCTCAGCAAACCTCAGGTTTCCAGCAATCTTGTGGGTAGGGTAAGGGAAAATAATACCACCACCACTCAGTTAAGGACTGACAACATGCTGACTAGAAAGACATGAAGACCTTGACTAGCATATGTGCAGGGAGAGGAAGGGGTCATGAAGGGCCATTTCTCCTCCCCTTCCCACATCCCAGGTTCAAACCATGGCCATACACAGATCAAGGAGAAATAAGCCCAGCAAATGAAGTTGCATAGGCAGGTCTGCTTTCAGTTATTTTTTTTTTTGCAAACACCATCTGCCAAGCCAGTGGATCCCATGGTCATCTTCATGGGCCTTACACAGTCAAGTGCTACCACAAATTCCCACATGAGATGCTCCACTTCCCTGTCCCCTTCTAAGCACCTTCTTCATGACTGGGGATGCTTGCTTACTAGACAGCTCTCATTTGTGCCAAAATATATTTCCCAATAAAAGGAAAACCCTAGCACTGTCCCACTCCAGCCCATGTGCCTCCCTTTTAGAGTTCCTGCTACCTCACAGAAGAGTTATAGCTGCATCCAACTTCTGAACAACAGCAGTGGGGCTGTGGGGTGGACTGGGAGGTGTAAGCATTTTCAGAACCACTGAAATTGTACCCATGCTTATGCCACAGCCTGACTGTTTATATCTTCAGCATCTCGGCAAAATGGCTTGTCACTGGGTCAGAATGCAATTTCTTTAGCGTAAATCACCTCCGTGTGCCTGGTGCAGGAGCAGATGCCAGCCATAAATTTACTCTCAGTGGAACAGAGCTCCTGGATGAGAGGTCATGTTCCCAGGTGTGAATAAATAAAAAGTGCACGACTCATGGAAACAACACCGAGCAGCTGGATTGTAACTTTGCACGGAGGGCAAACAGGTTTAACAGGAGGTGTTCACAGTGTCCCCTTCTCCTCCAGCCTCGTTTTCTTCAGCTCATTTGGTCTTACTGTTTTCTATTAACAGTTAGTCATCTCCCTGCTTGGTGACTACCCTCTCTTCCTCGGCAAAGTACAAAAATGTTTCTTACCTACAGTCCCCAGGGCTGTGGAGTTCAACCCAGGGGACTGGTGCCAAGTTGCCTACTTAGACATAAGAGCTTTTGTGTGGCCAGCCCTTGGGCTCAGTTAACCAAGGGGTTTTTTTGTTTTTTGGAGCATCCCTGTAGACCTATTGGAAAAGCTAGAGAGGTATCACCAGATGTGGGTCAGACCTTAGCTTGACCTATTATGCATCTGAAGAAACTGCTTGTTCTCCACTGAAGGAGAGTGAGGAAGGGATCCTGGTGCAGAGACCTGACTTTAGCATCCCAGCTGGGTGCTCAGCTCGTGGTAGCTGGACACAGTGTACTGGCACGTGTCTTCTGCCAGGAAGGAGCCCTTGCACTCTAGGAATGCATTTCTGGGCTTGCCTAGAAATTTGAGATCTTCAGCCTTCAAGGTCTGAGGAAACAAAATACACAGAAAAACAAAACAACACTCCTTCAAAATAGATTGTTTGCAGCAAAATCCACCCATGCCCTTGGGAAAGCAAGTTTGTGAGGAGCATTACTATCAGTGATGGAAGCTCTCGAGTCCTGCTTCTGCATCTACACAGAACTGCCTTCCCCTGAGCAGCTTTCACCTGCCGAAGGCTTGCAGGGCATCTAAATGGCTGCAGGGCTTGTGTTCATGGTGCACTCACCACCACTCCATTTTACGTTCAGTTGCCCAGCCATGCCTGGGGAACTGCCTGCATGCTGCTGCTGTTTTGGACTGACAGGCATCAAAGGATACCTTCTTCCTCTGAGCAGAGCACTTCAAGGCCCCATGAGGAAATGTGTTTTGCCTTCCCAAATTAATATGCAAAAGTAAGCAGCATGAATCAGCCACGGGGCACTCCAGCGCTCCTGTATCCGTGTTACACTTACCGGCAGCTTGGATTTTATGCTTAGAGCATCGTTCTTTCCCCGTTCCTTGTCTCTCAACTGGTTCCAGTTGAACTCATCCAGTTCCCATTCCTTTTCTTCCTATGAGTAATTCTTGTTCTCTGCTCTGTATTCAACAAGTGTTTGAAATGAATGAAGGAGGTGATTAATTATTTAGGATTGTACAAGGGAATCTAACTAGGTGTAGTAAGAAGAAATTAAGCAACTGAGACATAAAGGCTGAAGATCAGGAAAATATTTCCTTAAAGTGAAATGTAATAGAGGGCAAGCCTGCCTCTGAGGCAGCATGGGAAGCTTTTCCTCCCATGGGATTTAAGATTGCGAAGAGCAGAAAATGGTCGTTAAGAGTAATCCTTCTGGGACAATGTTAGCTAGCCCAAAAGACTGTGTTTGCCTCTCCCTTCCAGCACGATGGTGGGACACAGTGTGTGAGAAAGCACTGAAACAAGAACACAAAGAGATTTATTCATGCTGCAAACTTAAAATGCAGTGGGCAACTTCCCTTCAGTGCAAACAACTCTTTTTATAACCTGTTTGAAGATATTTTTTTATATATCCTTATTACTCAAGTAATTAATTTTCAACCATGAATGTGAGAGGACACTGCATTAGCACAGCAGGTAAATTTGGGACTGAAAAGAGGATCTGGCCCCAGCCCTTCAAATGAGAGTTATTTGTGAAGACTACATCTAAGATTTCTAATACTACTCTGAGCAATATCAGGGGTTTCTGCTTTCATTTGCTGTGCTGTCTCCTTTCGTTAGAGAATGTCCTAGCACGAACCTATCTATCTGCCACGCTCTTGAATCCTTTTATCTCTCGTTAACTCTACTTTTTTTTTCACTGATCACTTCCTTCTCATGCAAAGACTTGATATGTTTAACCTTCATAATCTTCCTACTTTGCAGTTGTGGGTCTGTAATTACAAGCTGTTTGAGGGCTCACCTAGCAATAAATCAAGTTGCGCTAATTGAACAAAAACTTCTCACTGAAGTGATTATTTTGCCTTTTTTGGAAAATTTTATAGCTCAGAAATAGCACACAAACTTGTTGCTTATGTGAAGTCTCAGGATTATTTTGGAAACTCACAAAGCCCATTCTGGCTGCAGACAAAGTGGTACCTTCAGCCGAGCTACGTTGAGAGCTGTGGGCAACCCAAGGAAACTGTGAGTGGCCAAATGTTGGCTTGGCTGAAGCCCATCGTTAGTGGACAATTTTGTCACATACAACAGTGTGACACTCTAGTGCTACAGACATCCATTCCAGCCTGTCTGAGGGCGTTGCAACTTAGCTGGTTCACTGAAATGGCTAAAATTTTGCTGCCTCTTAATAGCTTCATTAGCTGTGTTCAACACTTAAAATACATCTGTGGGACACAACACTGTCTCCAGAGCAATTCCCACTCTAGTACTGAATTAGTTACTCTGAGCCCTCAAAGCTGCTGGAGCATCATGTTCCTCTTGACCTAATTAGAAAGGCAGAGCGCAAGATCATCTCACGCCGCAAAGTCAACATGCCTGATCCGCCTGTGTGCTTTGTGTGTTGCACACATAGACTGTGGATGGTGGCTCCTGCACACAAGGGTCTTATGAGATCATAGCGACTGAGCCATGTGCTGACGTTGGTGCAACCGTCAGACATCTGGCCAAGCAGAGGCATGTGTATGGGAACACCTGGCAATAGGGACTCACAGGTCTTGAAGCTTTTTGGGTGCCTGATGGCTGTGTGAGTTGATGGGAGATATCTGCTAGCACTGAACCTCCAATCTACATTGGCTTGCAGAGCAGTGCTGGCTAATAATTAATGCTTTATAACTTGCTGGTAACACCGAAACATTTTATCTTTGTTTTCCCTCAACTATCACATCACATGGGACTCCTGGCAACGCATGTTCTGCTCTTTTCTCTAATTTACTGCTGTTGAGGTGAGGACTGCCTGGTATCCCCAGGCAGAGGCTGTGCCTTCAAACCTTCCGTGCTCCAAAGAGCAGACAATGATTTCAGATTCCCACAAACATAAGCTGAGGAAGCAAGAAAAATAATTTTGCACCAATTTTACACTATAGGATCCTGATGCTTCAGAGCTGTTCACAGGAAAAGCTCCAAGGCGGGGGGAAAAGCAGAAGTAACACAAGGGGGAGGTTTCTCATCACTTTTCATTCCTCCAGGAGGATATGAGCTGCACATTAATGCCAAACAATATTGTGCATGTTCTTTACTTTGGCACAATACCTCCTGCCTTGCTCTTTATTTGATCTCCTGGATAAATCAGTTGACTCATCTTCCAGATCCTCAGCTGAAATTTCTCAGTGTACCAGTAAGCAAAACAAAGCTTGTGCATGTCCCAGTGGTTTCGGATTCCTTCCCTCTCATTTAATTAGTTCTTGTAGTAGTTAACGGCCACCAAGTCTGCTCTCTATTTCTCCCTGTGGGTTACAAGAGTCTCATTTACAAATGATCTCAAGAGACATCAGGTAGAAGAGGAGGGCTTTGCCACTCCAGCCCTCAACATTTTATTTATATTTTTGTTGAATCTTCATTTCCAGGCTGAATGTTGCAGCCAACCGACACCAGTGGAGGATAACTGAGTCAGTTTTTTCTGCACACTGCCATTTTTTGAGGAATAATTTGAGACTGTTAGGACACATCACCTAAATTAACTTTACCAGATATTGGGTCCAGGTTTCCCATCTCTAACAAGCTCCTCTTTGACCACTGCAACGTGCAGCACAGGCTGTTGAGTACAGAGGGACTTGTGGCCAACCTGGTCTTGAACAAACAGCTATAAGCCTCAGCAACTACCCATATGCCCTAGTGTCCCCACAGATGTCTGAATGACATTTTCCTTCACAGAATATCAAGGAATAATGATGGGCAAATCTGTGCCTCCCTGCAAAGACTTCTTATTGATAGTTGGTAAGCAAACTTGAGGAGAAATGATTACTTGCCTTGGAGTAAAGAGAAGCATTGGCAGGACACTGGAAAGCTGAGATTGTGTCCATATAAAATTACAATGAGCAAAGTTGTGCCAGGAGAAAGCTGAAGGGGAAGGTTAGCAGTAAAAAGCAGCAGCTTTCTATTGCATTAAAAAAAAAAACAAACAAGAAAAAGTAGATGCTGCAAAATTATTTAAATGTCTTCTTACAGTGAAAAACCTGAAGTGAGTCTTTCCTATCTGTTTTTTTCACATTTCTAAATAAGCGTATGATTATTTTTTAATGTTTTCTCCATAGGGTGTTAAAGTGTTACTAAGTGACGCTGGTTCCTGAGCCTCTATTTTTAAGACCCCACCACGATTGCTTTGCAGCAAAGATGTGCCAAGGCTTGCATTTGACTCTGTAGTGCTCAAAGACTTCAAGTTCTCATTATCACTATGGCAACTATTAATCATTCGGGTTTTGTAACATGATAAATACATGCCCTCAACTAGAAAGCATGTTATAAATCACTGGAGTACCCTCAGAGCTGCTCTGCATAGCACTAAGACACCCAAAGGAAAGCACAAGTGCAGCAGCAAGTATGTGAAAGTGTTGCAGCCAACCTTGTGAGCTGGGTCATCAGAAGAACAAGGTAATCAAGTTCTCACTTAGGTTTTTGTTTGATTTCTCAAAACAGTTAATGCTCATGGTGTAAAGCATTTACTCTAAAAGGTAGAAGCTTAGAAGTGTTGTAGTCATGGATGTCTCCGCCATGCACTGGGAGATGGCATGGTGACTCACCACATTACCTCCAAGGAGTTGGATTCACCAGGCAAGGATGAACCTTCAGGTCTTGAAGACAGTATAGGCGCATCTGCAAGGATCTCCATTCTCCAAAGCAAAGTTGACAAGATCTTTCTTGGGCACAGAGCTATACTGACACGGCTACGCTGTGTAATCTTGGAGCTAACATGAGCTGCACAGCATGAGTACATCCTTCATATGGTTACAAACCGAAAGGCAGCATAAGACATCCTCTGCTCTCCTCCCTCCTTGTTCTAGCCCCTGTAGGCTCTAGTCACCAGTACCAATCACAAGAAATGCTTGAAGACAACATCCGCTAAGAAATTTAAGCAGCCACATTAGCACCAAGCAAGATGCAAAAGTAGCTCTCTTGAGTCATTGGCTACATCATTGGCCATAGCAAAGCCCCCTCATTTCACTTCCCCTCACCAAGAGCAGCTGAGGCAGAATGCCTTATATCCAAACTGACTGGGGAGAGCAGCCCATGGAGCAGATGGGACAGTGTGCACATTGGTCAGCAGCTTGACTTAGGTTTCCCATGTGATGCCTTATGGCCCTCAAATATTTGGTGGGGGGAGGACTTCCCCAGAAGGCCCCCCCAGTTCATATTTCACAAGCTGTTCCTGTTATATCTTTACAGCATGATGCTGAGGGTGAGTTCAGTGCTCCAGACCAGGGAATGACGAGATGTCTGAAGGTGCAAAGCCTGGTAGGAACATATTAGAGAACTGGCCTGGTCCTGTTGCTGGAGCTTACACTGATTTATTGTGGCAGCTATGCCCAAGAGCCTTCTCCACATGGCTTAGCTGACTTACTCCAGAAGCAGCCCCTGCAGCTAACTAGCATGCTCCCAGCATGGGGGAATGAGCGTAACCATAACTGGGCAAGAAGTGTCACTGGCAGCAGGAGACTCCCAGCTGCCCCGAAACAACTTAGTCCTCATCCTGACAGGCCACAATCAAGAGTAAAAATCCACCACCCAACATCATTTAGTCTTTGGCCCTCTTTTGAGACAACTAGTGATTTTTTTTCCTGGATCAATGTGAATTTTATACAGTAAGAACAGGCCTAAGGCCATCATTTATACAGGTCACTGGCACTGACAGCTGGTGGCAGCTTCAAAAGGCTCTGCAGTATCAGTGGTATCCCAGAGCATCTCCTTTGCTCCGTAAGCAGGACAAGGGAATTGATTATTCACTTTTATTTGGTTCTTGTGAGACTACATCTAGAGTACCGTGGCCACTTTGGGGCCATGAAGAAAGTGATCAGGCAATTGGAGTGAGTACAGTTTGGTGACAGTCCAAGATGATGGGGGAGCCAGAGCACATGATGTATGAGGCGAGACTGAGACAGACAGTTTGTTCATCCTGGAGAAGAGACGGCTTCAGGGGAAGAGGAGGGGGTGGGATCTTATAACTGTCTTCAACAACCTAATGGGTGGCTATAAAGAAGATGAAGTCAGATATCTCTCAGGGTCATACAACAAAAGGACAAACAGCTACATGGACAGGATGGGCACAAGAATTTGCTGCAAGGACAACTCCAATTAGATATAGGCAAGGAAAAGTTCACCATGAAAGCAGTTAAGCACTGGAACAGAGGTTCTGAGAGGAGGTGGGATCCCCATACTTGGAGACATTCAAAATTCAACTAGGCATAGCCCTGAGCAACCTGATCTAACATGGAAGTTGGCCCAGCCCTGAGCAGTGGGTTGGACTAGGAACTCCCGAGGTCCCTTCCAGTCAAAATTGTACTATGATGCTGTGATCTTTTAGTTAGTTGATTCCTACCTACCTAATCCCCAGCAGCACGTCACTGCAGAATACATGTTACTTAATCCACCACTCTTTGATCTTTAGGACTGGAGTCAGCGAGGGGATCACTAGATGAACCCAGCTCTGGAGAGATCTTGTCTCCAGAGATTTATGAGAGCTAACTATATTCCTTGCTCAGCCTACATGGCATTTTATTTTCTTTTATCCTGCCCCGCCAAATCCCTGTGCCCAGTGTAGCAATTCTCCTCTGTGTTGTACAGAATCTGAAATACTGAATTCAAAGACGTGTAGTGCCACCAGGAAAGGCTTTAGAATTAGCTTGTTGCTGTACATCTTATATTCAGATTAATCAGGGAAATAATCACACACAGTGTTCATAAATAGATGGATCCTGTGCTCCTAACAGAGGCTAAACTTGCAAAAAAAAAAAAAAATCAAAGGATGGTTTGTGTCTGAGAACAGCAGGCTTAGCGGATGGAGAAGGAAAATCTTCTCATGGTATTTCTATTCAAGTCCAGCCTCAGCATAAGGTGATCACGTTATGTATTTAAAAATGAAAAACTCCTATTTTTCTGAAGGGAGCTTTATCACAAGGATTATCTACAAAGGCTACACAGAAAGATGTCACAGCAAGGAATAATGTGCCAGACCGGATAGGAGCAGCAGTAAAGGGGCTCCGTGATGCCCGGCACAGTCGAGATACTGAGATAACGGCCTCTTTGTTCCATAAATGTCTTTCCATAACGCTCATTGCTGAACTACCAGAGCACTTCCAAGTCATGCACCAGGCAATATGACTAACATCTGTCATGTTTTTTCCTTTCATCCTGTCCCCAGGGGCAGAAGCTTGTGCAGTCATGGGGAGGGGGAGTTAATTCCATCATATACATACATTTGTACGCACACATACGCACCCACGCACATGCACACATACACGCCGATGAAATGTCTTCCTTGCATATGTTGCTTTTTGTCAGTAAGAGGAAGAGCTAAAAGAGGTACTTTCCACAACAGTGGTGGTGGGGGTGAGATTTGCAACACTTTTAAAAACAGAGATGCATTTCTTTGAAGATCTGAAATTCAAAGGTAGCACACCCAAAACTGCATCCTACAAGTAAAAGACAGAGATGATCTTAAAAAACATAAACAAAATCTCCCCTCCTCCAAAAGTTCCAGCCCAGAATACCCTTTCCTCTTCTCAAAACAAACAACTTTTGGCTGCAAAAAGCAACGTGAGACGTAGCAAGGCAAGAGCTATAATGGTGTTCTCTTCCAAAGCAAACACTCAATGCTTTCATTACAGTGAAAAATAACAATGGGAGACAGAGCGTACATGATGTAAACACCTTTAATGCAATTCTAATTTTATTGTTGCTTCAAGATCACAGATTGTTATGGCAACTAAAGAGAGAAGGGGGGGAAACCTGATCGCAGCATTAATTTGATATCAGATTCATTTGTTCCACATTTGTGCTTCAACACATGCATAATAAACAATCCCAGTTAAAGAAAAATAATAATATTGAAGCTATAATAATGGCATAATGTAGTATCCACTTAACCCCCAAGTCTGGTTAAAAAAATAAAAATAAAAAAAAAATCCTTTATGAGTCTATTACAGTTCCAGGTGCAATACAATTCACATTATAATCAATAACACTTGTAAAGCAGGAAGGCAAATTTTCAGAAATACAGTCTATCAAAGCACTGAAAAATTCTAGACTGACAACGGCGGCAGCAGCCCGATGTCCCAGCTGTAAACTCTGGGCAGGCGTCTCAGCAGCAGCAGTAGATCCCACTCCACTCCCTCAGATGGGATCTGGGCATTGCAAAACCAAACGTGGGGATGAATTCCTCAGGGCTGATGTGCCTCCTCCCAAGGAAGGACAGTACAACTCCAGGGTGCAGCCCTGCCTGCATGGGGAGGAGGCATCTCTTATGCTTTGTGAACCTGAGCCATGATGGTTAAGCTAGGACTTGGTTCCTGAGCTCAGATTGAGTGTGAGAAAACTCATTGCAGATAGGCAGCTCCCCAACATGATTAGAGCACTTACCATGGATGTCATAGATCCAGCTCAAAACTCTGCATTGGCCATTAAAGCTGGGAACTTGAACTCACGTATGCTACCTGGGGTCCCCATCCACAAGAACTTGGGCAGAGCTCCATCTGTGATGGAAGCAAAGTCTTTTACATTGGCTGCAAATCTCCTGACTGGTTTCAGGATGTGCAGGGGGCAGGAGAAGAGGCTGAACTTCTCAGGGTGGACCTGCAAGCCTTCTCCTAATGAATTTTTGATTTAACAAGTTGTGGAGGAAACCTACATAGGGCCCTACCCAAGGATGAGCTGTCTGAGAGCATGGAGTTGTTGCCTATAGCCACACACAGAAACACACAGAGATGGTTGATAAAATCTTCTGTTTCAGGAAATACTCTCAAGTTGGGCAGATGAGGACTGGAGGCAGTAACAGAGACAGTAAGCCCAGACAAGTGATATTGTGGTGGCTCAGATCTTCACTCAGGCTCAAATCTGGAACCAGCATGGGTGTTGGGTTTTTTTCTTCCACACAGATAAGTGTCTCTGTTATTCACCATATATAAAACTGGTATAGGTAGGAAGTAGGATATGTACATTTACATGTAAAGACACTCACACCCTCTCTATCAACAGGTCAAAATTCCTCCTTTCATCCTCCATGAGAATAAAAACTAACTGCAAAACCCTAAAATTTTCCACTAACCAGAATACCCCTTCTGCCCAGAAGATCAATAAGTGTAAAGTGGAAAAAGATTGAAGCTACTTAAATGAGGATTCTTAAGGGAACCATATCCATCTCTGATAAAGGGAAAAAAATAAGTGGCATCGGAGAAATGGAAGATACAAGCTATTGCCCTCCAAGGAATGTGATGTCTGCAGCTTACCCAAACATAATTCAGGAGGCTTTGGGCCATGAAGTGTGGTTTCACTTTGAAAAGGACCCATTATTAATAGTGTCATGGGTTTCTGGGATTACTGTGTGTCAGAGGTTTATTGTATGTTCATTTGCTCTGTTTACTAGCAAATGTTTCTCCTCCAGATTCTCATCTTCCAGGGCTGTAAATGCAGCTTAGGATCTGAAAGTCAAGATGAGCTCTTCCAGGCTCATCCATCAAGAGTAATAAAGTGTCTCCTGGAGGTTACACATGGGTAAGCAACAGCACAGTCTGATGGTGGCGGGATTACACCGTGTGTCCTGCAATTAGAAATTAACGATCAGTTCTTTCAGATGATGCAGAATACAGAAAAGGCTCCAGTTCCCGAGTTCTGCTAGTACACCGGGGCTGATGGTAGGAAAAACTGCATGCTCCTTCCCAGCCAGAAAACATAACTCTCAACACACAAAAAGCACCCAGGCTTACACAGGTGAGAACACGCCTTTTCTATGTCCACCATTTTCAGAGTAAAGTAGGTTTTACTCATACTTCTTTCTTTGAAGAGGTGAAAGCAGTAAGGCAGGATGTGGCCTGAGGGTCAGAAATATGAATGCCCTGTTAATGCAGAGCGAATTAAAATATGAAAAACAGTTTCATACAATTGGCTAATAAATATAGAAACCAAAAATTAGTTTGTTCTGTTTCCAGACAATAGCTTCATTCAAACGTGAGTCTGCAGCGCAGCATTCAGAAGCACCGTCCTGTGCCTGGGAGCCAGGTAAAACCATGTTTTAGTCCCGTTGTTCTAAATGTATCTGTATTGTTCTTTCAGTGACAAAAGTAAAAGCAGTAGGCGTCTTTACAAATGATTCCCAGAGTCAGCACTACTTGCATTTACAAATCATAAACGACCAAACCCAGTTCAACAGAAACAGGGTCACGTAGCTGCCAGCTTCTAGTTCAGTGTTACTTAATTATTGCCAGCATTTTTTTTTTTTAAGCTTATTTCTGGCTATTCATAGATGACAAGGAAAACCAATGTCACAAACTAACCACATATTGTGTTCACCATCACTGGTACTTGGTGCATAAGATGCAGCAGTACATTCTTAATTAGTCAGAGCTACAGAGAGATCTTTTTATCTCCTGTACTGAACTGTCATCAATCACTCCAAAGCATGGAGGCAAAGACTTTTAATGTTCTTGGCGATCAGGGCTGACTAACCCGCAATCTTTAAAAAGGCTTCAATCTTTACAGGACAGGCCACCTCCACCAAGCTGACTACACAAAACCTGTGCTCAGGCTTACACCCTGGCACAGACATAATCTTTCAAGTTCTTCTGACCTGCCAGTGTCATCTGTATTAACTGACATGTCATGCAGCGTTGTAGGAATTCGTCTGCATGGTTGAACCAGCCATGACAGGAAGCTGAAACCTGACAAAACCTCAAAGAGGAAACAGGGTGGAAACGATGGGCTTCCTACAGAGAGCAAATTAGATAAGACAATGATCCTTTCTGGGCTTGCAGGCCAGGAATTGCCTTTGTTTTCCATAAATAAACATGCAGTTGGTGGTTTGCTCATCCAGGTACTTGGATAATGGCCTTTTTTTGTTGTTTTTTTGCACACAGACCATCATCCAAGGCTAACAAGGACAGGTTATTTGTGCAGAAATGGAAATATTTGTCCTTCATAGTTCATTTCTCATTTGACATTCTTTATTCCTGATTGTTCTGCTTTAAAAGATAGAAGCATCCAGCCATGGAGAAGCAATAATATCCAGCAACAGAGGAAGCTGATGACACAGCACAAATGTTGTAGTTTGTGCTTGGTGCCTGGCACTCAGCAACACCAGGGGAGCTGAATCCAAAGGGGTTTTTTGCACAAACCCATTTAGCAGATTCTTCAGAATAACAAACACATTTCAACGAGGATCAGCCCATAAGCAGGGGGTAAGCAATTAAAAAAAAAAAACCAAGAAATTGATCCACCTGCTCCCATTGGGATTTTGCAAATACTGAAACTGGGTCATGAATTTTGGCTACACAGCCTTGAAAGGAGGCATTTAGCCTCCAGATATTATCCTCAGTCGTCTTCTGGGATTCCTAGGCAATTTAGGCAAAGTCAGATTTCCCCCCATCCCTTCTTTTCAGTATGAAAATGAAACATCTAAAAAGTCTTTTCCAGCCAGCAAACAAAGCGTCAGCAGGGATTTTCAAACTCCCCTCACCATGGTCTTTTGCAGTACTGCTGCCCAGAGCTGAAAATGTGAATTCAGATGTGATTTTTGGATTTGGATTTGGTCACTTTTGACCAGAATGCAACTTTTGATGTCTTCTTGATGGTATATCTTGGATGACATTGACTTGAGCTAAGCGAGAGCAATCAAGCAAATACAGTGAGCCAATAGAGCCTGAATCTGCTCGTCTTTTTCATCCATGAGATCCCAGTTGCAAGCAGCATAAAATAATTATAACTTGCAATTCTGAAGTTGATTATTTTTACAGTGATTTTGAATTTTTCTTGTTTAAGTTTGTAATAGAGTATTTTGCTCTTTCAAATGCTTTTCTGCCTATGATCTCTCAGCAACTTATGGTGATTAATGGAAGCTCCAGTATACTCTTGTACGATAGAGACACAGGATTACAGCAGTTTCTTCTTCAAGAAATGAAAATTACATTCTCTAAGCCACTAGAATGAAATAACTGCTGATGAACATTGACTTTAATGGCTACGGAGGATCTCTCACTCCACTACTAAAATTCAGCCACTTGTAGGATGAGAATGCAACTGCCACCCAGCTATCTGCAGCCACAGTGAAAAGCAGTTCAGAGACGGCTGTTTCAGGGTCACAATGCAACAGAAATGCTAACAAAATGCTGTTGACATTCAATGAAAGCAATTCCCCTAACCTGAAAATTATTTTTATGTGAAATTTAAAAAAAAAATTAAAAGAAATTCTAAAAGGACTGACCTCTTTGAGTTAGGAACGGTTCAAAGCAAAATGTTTTCACCAAGCTGAAATTAAGTATTTAAGAAGGTTATTTACTGGGAAATGTTGCCATTTGGTTTTAGATTTGATCCATTTCAGAAAATACTTTTGGACTTGCATTATTTTCAGTTCAGTGGAAATGCTGCTTGTGACACTAACAGCACAGAGATAAGCCCCAAGACACTTGCAGATGGATGGGAGGAGATATCCCATGTCCCAAAGAACCTGGCCTCCAAAGAGATGAGTCAGGCAAAGAGTGGAAAGAGATGGCAAAGACCAGGCTGGCCTGATTTTTTCCCAAAGGTTGCAGGAGGCCAGCAGTCAACCCAGGCCTCCCAAATCTTATGTCTCTTTTGTTGAATCCCACCTTCTCATGGTAGTTCCATGCTTTTACTTGTGAAGGACTCTGAGCAGGTTGAGCTGCACTACCTTGGCATGGCCAGACATGAAGGCAAGGCTTGAATTCTTGATGTTTCAGTCTATTTTATGAGTATAATTGGCTCAGGTTTAGAATAAAAACAAATGAGCAAGTGATTCGTAATTAATGTATTTGGCATTCGTTACCTCACCCAAAAGGTAGCTTAGGTGACTTTCCTGGCAAATACAACGTGTTTTCTCTAAAGATGTAAAAGCCATTATGCAAATCGTGGAGCCAGAGGACTCATTTCTCTCCCAGCCTCACAGATACAGCCAGCTCCACTGAGTGCTCTGTGGGCTCTGTGGCTCTGTGGGCTGCCCTGATATCATGCTGTTCATGTCCCAAAACAACCAAAGCCCCGTGGCCACGGTTAATGTGGCACAGATTAAAGACATCCTTTGTGGCAGAGCTCATGCTGCTGGAAAACAGTTGTGCAAAAACACCTTTAGTGACCCAGGCAATACCCAACCACCCCATGGACACATTGCCCAGGGAAAAGACCTCTTATCTGTGAAAAGTGTGCATGGCAGGATCAGTTTTAAATATGCTAAGATCCCTCTTAACATAACTGAACATCACAGCTTGAGCCCTTCAGCCAGGATTTCTAGGATCTCTGAACGTCCTACCCTGGGCCTGCCTACCCTGAGCCTCTGCGTGTTGCAGAAGGGAACCGTCTGGAGAAACAGCACATCAGTCTTAAGTGATAAAAACATCTTCTCCCGCCCTTCCTCTAGCTGTTAAGTAGATATACAAAAAATACCTGCTCTGCACAATCAACAAGCCATCGTTGTTTGCTGGAACACGTCCTCCTCTGTGCACATGAGACCCTGAGCTACTCATGGTAGCTGTGGTACTCGTGGCTGTGGGGTGCCCAGGGTGGCCCCCGTCCCTGGGAAGGTGTCCTCTGTGCTGTCCAGGCTCTCTGCCACATCACCCAGCGATGAAGCTGTCAGCTGTCGAGTGCATATGCAGGAGATGTGCTAGAAGGCATCGATTTTTATCCTCTGATGAAGCCTCATGTACAAAATCTCCTGCAAAAGGGAACTAGCCAGAGGTAAAAGAGACTCCTCAACACGAGGCAAAAATAACATTCCCATCTCCCTCTTCAGCTGAGCCCAAGCGGGTGTGCAGCCATGCCGGGGCACCCAGCCCACCACAGGAAGCACCCCCATGGTGGTGCAATGGCCGTGGTGAGGGAGACAGTTGCCTTCTCCCTGAGGCACGGGGCTGGTGGGCTCCCTGCGAGGCCATGGCGGTGTGTTCGCACCTGACAAAAATGCAAGCGACTGTTAAAAGAGCTTTGCCATGACCTGCAGTAGACTTCCCACCGTCGTGAAGACGCCCATGTCTTCTGTTCTGGAGGTGAAGTAGGCTCAGCTCCCAGGTCAGGGAGACTGGGAGAGGAGGGAAGAGGGGTGCTTAGTTAAAGTTGAGTTACGGTTTTACATGTCTATGGCTTTTATATTGAGCTGGCTTTCAGGTGCAAAGACCGGCCCTTAGGAGTATCAGAGGAGAGGCCATCCTGGCTGATAGAGGCCAAGAGATGTTGGTTTCTCCTTGTAGATGTGTCAGGGTCAAAATGAAGAGGCAGGATGAGCAGCTGGGACGGCTTTCGCCTCTACATTTCCAGCTCTGGAGCCCTCAGCACGAGAAGGACATGGAGCTGTTGGAGCGGGTCCAGAAGAGGGCCACAAAAATGATCCGAGGGCTGGAGCACCTCTCCTACGAGGACAGGCTGAGAGAGTTGGGGCTGTTCAGCCTGGAGAAGAGAAGGCTGCGGGGAGACCTTAGTGCGGCCTTTCAGTACTTAAAGGGGGCCTATAGGAAAGATGGGGACAGGCTTTTTAGCAAGGCCTGTTGTGACAGGACAAGGGGTAATGGTTTTAAACTAAAGGAGGGGAGATTTAGGCTAAATACAAGGAAGAAATTTTTTACACTGAGGGTGGTGAAGCACTGGCACAGGTTGCCCAGAGAGGTAGTGGAGGCCCCATCCCTGGAAACATTGCAGGTCAAGTTGGACGGGGCTCTGAGCAACCTGATCTAGTTGATGATGTCCCTGCTCACTGCAGGGGGGTTGGACTAGATGACCTCTAAAGGTCCCTTCCAACCCAAAGCATTCTATGATTCTATGATTCTATGATTCTATGCACATGTGGTGAAAACAAACCAGCATGTCCCTGCCCCTGGCCCAACCAGCCTCCCCGTGCCTGTGGGGACCCAGGGTGGCCTGCAGTGCTTGCCCACCCATCCTCAACCATAGAGGATGTCAGGATGGGGCATGATTAGTTAGTAAAGACATTAAATGTGGTTTTCTGGTGAGAGCAGAGTCAGGATTTGGCAATCCAGGGCCAACCAGGGCCGGTGAAACGTCTCAGGAGAACGGCAGGAGAGATGGTGGGGACGGAAATAACAAATGTGCTGACAAGAAAGCCGGTGGGTAGGAACTGATGGAGAAGGTGATCTGAAGAACGGACAACCAACCAGTCAATCAAAAGAACTGCTGGGTGAAATAAAGGCAGGAGCAATTAGGCAGCAGAGGCAGCAGGGAAGTTGGTATGAGACAGTAGCTGACAGGTAGGGCGGGCGGCCGTGGTCCCACCAGGCAGAGGGAGGCAACTCCAGAGCACCAGTCTGTCATTCCCCCTAGTATTTATTCTTCTCCCCTTCCCCTTTGATCAAATAATTGTCTTTTCATCCAGAATCCCCTTTTGCCTTTGCCACTGGCAGCCTCATCATTTATTATCTAACCCCTCCCTCCCTAAAGTGATCTTTCCCATCACTAGTCAATCACAGCCTCCCCACTTCATCCTGCATCCAAACAGTCATGTCTCATCCCCATCCAAAGCCAACCCACGTGCTCCTGTGCTTTTCCCCGCCGTGCTACTCGGTGATGCAGAGGCAAGTCCAGAGCACCACTTGTCATATCACTAACGAGCTGTCGATGGAAATGTGTTGCTGAATAAAGGACACATTCCTGCAGCTCCCACGCATTCAGGGAGGCTCAGGCTCTGGGAAAAAGCACCTCCCCGTGAAGACAGGTTATTTTAGCTGAATGTGCATTTATTTGGAGTAACGACACCATTTCAATTGGGTGCAGAAAGAGTGAGAGCCAAAGCACAGAGGGAAGACCTGATTTTCTGTTCCTGCCAAGGGAAGAAACAGAAGAAAAAGCTGAGGGCAGCTCTTGCCCGTGTAGCCCCAGACAGGCCTGCGGTGGTCTCCAGAATGTTGCCTGGGGCTCCTTGAGCTCTCCTTGGGCACCACCAACCCTAGCCAGCTTGGCGCGAGCTATGTGTGCATGGGACCTGCATGGCCTTCGTGCCTCGTCCTGGGTCAGAGGGGAGGTGTGTACAGCACAAGAGCTTCATTATCCCCAGCCATTACAACAGCAAACTGGGAACAGCTAGCAAAAAAAAAAAAAAAATTAAAAAATGACCTGTGACATTTGGGATAGCATGTTTCCTGACAGATGAAAAATGTCACCACCAACTCTCTGTACATCCATGACAGATGAGCTGGCAACTGCTCTAGGTCACAGCCAACCTTTGCTGAACTCACGCTGGCCCCACAGAAATGACCCCCCCAAAATCCCTGCCTGCACACCCTCCAGCCTTTCCCACCACAAGCCCATGAGCTTGGGGGGGGAACAGTTTGCTCCCTGAAAAGAGCAGCAACAGGTAAAACAACACTTCGCAGTTTGGAGTAGAATCCAGTAAACAGCTTGGAATCAGAAAAGAAAAAAAAAAAAAAGAAGCAAAAGAGCTTCCCCCAAAGCTCATAAGAGTGTGATGTTTCCTTTTCTGAGATTTCCTACTTTTCCGCTGTCATATGAAATTGTAAGACTCCAAATAGAAGCAATACCATCAGGCTGATAAAAAGGCTTCCGTGTGATCTTCAACTATTTTTGAGCAGGGACTGAACTGGTCTAGTTAGGAAAGCTTGTTTGTTCTTGCCCAGGACAGACCTAGAAAGAATGTCATTTAGAATTATTGTTTGGTTTGGCTCCTTTACTGAAAACTGAAAATCTTTTTCAGTGTGATTCACAACCGTTTTATAAGTTTTTTGGATAACAAGAAGGAAAAGATAACAGAACTTTTCCTTCTGCCACAGCTGGTTTATTAGGAGAGTAACCAAGGCAAAAGCAGCAAAGGGAAAGGAGACATGAAACAAACTGAACTTTTAAAAAGTTGCCAAAATAGTTGTTGGGGTTTTTTTAAATGAAAGCTGTCATGGCTGCTTTTCCAAAACGTGTTCTTGAAAATGCTCAGGTTTTCAATCACTAGAAACTACTTTTTTCCCAAGTATAGTTTTCAAAATTCAAAAACATGGAGAAGGAAACCACCTGGTTTGGCCATTTCAAGAGGAATACAATTTTTGCCACAAAACTCCACATTTGGGACACTTAGCTTCTAGCTCCTGGCAGCTCTGCAAGCCACAGGACGCTGCCTGGAATAAGTCATTCCCATTTCTCAGCCACGCAAAGCTGCAACTCCATCAGCCCCTTTTGGTGCTTTGCTCTGACAGTAACAGCACCCGGAGAAAGAGATGGAAAAAAACGATATTGCACAGTAATTTACAGGCCCAGCACAGAGAAGGAGCTGGGATGTCATCAGGAGGTGGGAAGATGGAGCTGGCTGTGCCACAGCACTGCCATGGACCAGCTTACGTTGATCCCACATCTTCAGGCAATGGGCCAGTTATTACCGTTCTCCCCCAAACTCCAAGAATTTGCTCCCTGAAAAGAATTACAAGAATTTCTCCCCTTTAAGGAAGCTTGAAAATGGACAAAGATGTTCTTTGGTGTCTTTTCGTGCTCCGTGCAGAAGGTGGTGCTGGCGCAGGAGAAGGCATGAGCATAGTATTTCAGCTGATAGGTTTCATTGGGTAAGGAATATGTTTCTTTCTCAGCACCTGAAACCTGCAAATTTTTTAATCAGAAGGGGTGAAAAACACAGCCTTCCTCCTTTGCCTCAGTGAAATTTTGCTGGAACTGAACATAGAAAGTCCAGTGAATGTGTCGAAAATTTTCTATGTGACTTTTTGTTTTTTAATTGGGGGGGAGGTGGTTGAAAGGAAAGTTTGAAAAATAAACTTACCACCTGCCTTTTCAGCTTGTGGGTGTCAAGCTTACAAAAATATTAACAGCAATGTCACAATCGTAGCCAAATTTAGAGCAAACATCATTTTTCATATCAGCTAACCACATTATTATGTAACTTTTAAAAATGACAGATGATAGCTATTGAAAATAAATTATAATGAGAGTTCAGATGGAAGTGTTAGGAAACTGCATAGGCAAGCATACAACTTAAGCTTGCAAACTGCATGTGTTGAATAGAGACTATAAACTAAATATATTTTAAGTTAAATGAGAGCGAAATGTTCCCTAGAAGAGCTAAGCCCTATGAGTTCAATTAGCCATTCACATGCTGAGCTCCTAAATAGATGTCAAATTTCATATGTATGTGTATGCACATATTATAGATAATTATAAAAAATTAACATTTAATTTCATTAAACATTTAATTTCATTAAATAATAGAAAATAATATAAATATATCGGGGGTGTATATAAATATATGCATACACACATACCTGTGGATTTATTTTTTTAATATATAGCTGCGTGTGAACACGCACACACACACGCACACACATACCTATATATGTTGGCGTAGGCCTGCATCTTGTGCACATACGACTGATCATATTTTGACATAACGGATTTGCAAAATAGAGTGGTAAAGACCTAAAAAAAAATGAACCCTGCTGCAAGGACAAATTAGCATATTGTGAGATCCCTGCAGAGGAAATCAAGCATCTATACATTTCAGACTACAATGCGCTGCAACAAAGAGATCGCTCCAGTTGCCTGCAGCCATATTTTTAAAGATGAGAAACTAATTAGCAAGATTATCAGCATATCTTTATCAAAAATTCTTCATCTTTCCCAGGTTGAAGAATGCTGTGCACAGGGAAAAAGTTGACTTTAACAACATAATGAGAGGGCATCAGTGGGTTCTTAGTATAATACTAATAATAATAATAATAAAATAGTAATAATAATAATAATAATAATAATAATAATAATAATAATAAACAACAACAACAACAATAATAGATAGGATAGGTTTCCCTTTTTCCATAGTGGTTGGTGACAGATCTCAGGTACCTGGTATCAGTCCCTCTTCCTTTGGCCAGAAATAGAAACATCTTAATTTAACCCCACCCCAGTTTACTGAAAATACGCAGTGCCTACCTCGGGGTGGGGTATAGAGGGGTGTGAGGGCAGATAGGACCAGCCTTGGTGCAGTCAAGAGGAGAGGTGAGAAGAGGCTCCTGGAGCAAACTACCCTCAGGGTTGCAAGTGGGGAGAACAAGCTGGTTGAAAGCTGGGGAACGAATCTACACCCATGCACGCAGTACAGATGGCCCAGGGGCAACCAGAAAATCAGACCATTGGTGTAGATGCACCTTCAGGCTGGGGTGGGGGGAGGAGGTGGCTTTTCCTCTCTTTTCACTGTGATGAAGATGGAGGTGACTCCATGGTCTGTCCATCAACAGCCCTCACTCTCAGCAAGGGTCATCAGAGACCTCTAAAGTCCATGGACAGCAAGAGTTTCTTTGTCGAAATTTTCACAGCCAACCAGAGATTTTGAAAAGACACGTCAGTGTTCAGGCCAGAGAAGTGCAGGCAGTGTTAACACACTCAGAAAAGCAGCTGGCTTTATGCAGCTTGTGCTTGCTGCTCAGTGTTGTCAACTGCCGTGATTTTACCAAGAAACTCATAGTAAGTGGTGCTTTTCCTAATAGCCGGCATTCCTGGAGTTGTATGCAAGTATTTTATGTATCACCGAAAGCTTGAAAATTTCAGTCCTGTATGTTTCTCTACCTAAAAAGAAAGCAAAAGCACTTTTGGTTTTCTTTTTAATCTTAATTTTTAAGTCATTGTTGGGATTTACAGGAATGAAAAATGATGCTGGACCTGGTGCCACTGAGCACCCAATGACGGAGGCTTCCACCATGGGTTTTAAGGTTTTTACATGAGAAACCCACCCCCAAACTGTGCATACCATGAGCTGCAGAAGAAGTCAATGTATTCGCTGCTGAAGGGCCAAATTATCCCTGCTGGGATGTGGTCCAGGGCAGTGTAGATGCTCGAACCTGAGGCTCCAACAACTGGACCTGGGAAATGTCACAGAAGCCTGAAGAACAGCAAAAACATGGAAATATCTCCCGAGGGAATGTGTGTCGCTCACTGCTCCTGTCAAGGCAATTGCAGAAAAATTTCAACTGACAAACATACGTACCCCAGGAGCAGCACTACCACAGATGACAAACCCATCACACTGGGGAGCAGTGATTGCTGCACCCCTTCAAACAGCATCCTCACCGCTGCGGGGCAAAGCAATTCGTAGGAGACAAACAACCCCCAGCCCATGCAAACTGCCATGCTTCCTGCAAAAATACCCTTCCTCAAATCCCCAGAACAGGAATAGCCCTCGGCCTCCCAGTAAGAGGGGAACAACATACTCTTGCCCTTTGCCTCCCACCCGATTGCTACCAGGAGAGAGGAACCAAAGCCCCCCTGAGGAGTTTTTCCATCCAGAGAGCAGAAGGCAGCCGATATCAGTCCTCTGGACTTCTGGGTGTTGTGTCACCTCTGAATTGAGCGAAGTGAGTCCAGAGGGAGTGTGTATTGCCAAAAGTCATCGTAGTCGCTGTGGTGACTTCATAGCTCACACAAAACCCCTTTCTCACTTTGGAGGCCACCAGTTAAACTGAGCCCTCCAACAGTGTTGCCTGCAGCGTGGCCAGGGACGGTGCAGGGACTCGAGCAAAATACAGATTTCTTCACCTACCTCTATGGCTTTTCCCTTGTACTGCAGCCCAGCGGCTGGCCGAAAGCTGAGTCTGGAAACACGCCTGGTTGCATGTCAAGGTAGAGGAGCTGCAGGGAGAGCAGGGCTATAAAAATCACTGGAAATCTATGTAGCGTCTACGCGGTACCTAAAATGTTTTCACTGTGGATTTAATCAAAGCATCCTACAAGCCCCACACATTTGGAGCGTTTTATTTGAAAAACAAATGAGGTGGTGTGTCAATGTCAGAGCTCGGCTCTGAGGCACTGGATTTAAATAATATTGTGGGATTTTGGTGCCTGGGGTCCCATCAAAGCCAGCAGAGCCCACAAAGCAAGTCAGCTCTGCTGAAAGTTAAGCTTGGGGCGTGGGGCTGGCATATATGACATGGGACCTAAGGAAGACCTCTGCTCTTCTGGACTCACACCTGAGTTTGGTCAAACAAATCAAGCCCTGACTGGCTGGTCTGCTGCACTGCTCTCTAGGTTGACTTCATCTCCACTGAAAATAACAGGAGCTTAAAGACTTAAGCATACACATGGAGACCGAATGTAGGTGTCACTTCAGACTGAATCCCACCCTGAGTGCTAGAAATAAAAGGACAGCTCAGCCTTTGTTACCCATCTGCTTTGTATTGCACATTTCCATTTTGCCCGTTCCCAAAGTTGGGAGAGCAGCCATAGGATGAAGACAGACATCAGCTGGGATGGCCACTGGCCAGCAAACTGACAGGCATCGCAGACAGATGGAAATAGTTCATGGCGATTACCAAACCAGCTCAGCAACTCCTGAAGCTGCCCAGAGACTGCAGCCAAAGCTGGGACAAAGCTGCAGACTTGCTGATCCAGGATGTGACTTTTGGCGAGACCAAAGGATGCCTCTGTTGTGAAGAACGGGCCCTGTCAACTGCGCAAGTGGTTCGCATGGCAGGCAGGCTTTTTGCTAGTGCAATACAAAGCCGGAGGCATTTCCACTTCACTCTTATCCCTCTGCTCACCACAGAGCTCTGGTCTCGAGAGCAACTGAGGGCCCACCAGTCACCAGCTCAAGGGTTCAAATACAGCCATTTGCAGATCATTCCAGTTGGGTGTTTGCCAACAGGGTTATGAAGCACTTGTACAAAACCAGAGATGCTCTCATTCTTCCTGATGAGGCCAAGTTGCGTACTCTATCTGTTGTGGTCATCTGTAGATGATGCTTAAGAAAACATCCGTGAAAGAGCAGAGGGCTTGAGAGGTGCAGTACTGCTGAGCTCAAAGGGGCAGCGGCAAGGACTCTGCTGAAACACCACCCAAAATCTTCAGCACTCCCAAGAAGGCTGGACCAGTTAAAAAGAGGTAAGACACATTTTTTTAAAAAATAGACAAATTTTCAGAGGCCTTGAAAATACAGCGTGTTGGGAAAGCTGGAAAGCCCGAAGAAGCAAGAACTACCAAGAGACAAGGCAACAGCATTCTGGCACATGAAAAGCATGCTGCAAAAAGGCAAGGGACAATCTGTTTTCCATGTCTGGGGCACAGAGGACAAGAATTAATGGGATTAAGTTAAGAAGAGGGAGATTCAGTTTAGATATGAGGAAAAACTTTCCAGTGGTTGGGATAGCAGAGAACTGGAATAAATTTGTCTGACAAGGTGGACTGTACATCATTAAAAGCAGGTTTTAAACCGATTTTTAAAACAAGTCAAGAAAAAAGCAGCTCTCAAGAGTGCTACTGGCAGAGCTGGTACCCTTTCATTCCTTCCGGCACTATAATTCTGTAAGTCAGTGTAAATACCTGTTACAAAGTGTACCTGCTCTTTTGAAAGCTCACTTTTAAACATGGTGCAGAGACAAAAAAATGGAAACTTGTATGAGGGAAGACTGCATAAGGAACACTGAGAGGTTTATGGCCCTATAACTTTTGGGTTTTAGAATAATACAGTCTGTGATAGGTAACTATTTACAGTGTCATGTTATTTACACGGGTTTATATATTCTAATAGTGACTTACTAGCAAACTGCCTAGTTCTTTTTGAAGCTGTGAGCTACTAATATTTATTTATCAAAATATTGTGTATAAGAATGACGTCTAAGTCTAGAAAAAACTTTCTGCATGTCCCAAGTGGACAAAAATCTGCTCTGAGATCCAGCAAAAAATTTGCAACTGCTTCTGCATACCCTGTTTCAGCACATAGTTGGTATGAGTTACGGTGGCCTTGGGAATGTGGGATCTTTCAGCAACCTGCTCACCTACTCCGAGGCAGTTCTTCACCTTGATAAATCTCATTTCTCTTATACATAGATACAGGCACACACATATGCATAGAGATATTTAAAGTCAACCCCCAACAAGTGGAAACAAAGAATATTATTTGAGATGGGCCTAACAGATTAGATTAAAAAAAATAAATTAAACCAGCAACTAACAGCCCTTGAGTACCCATGTGCCAAGTTTAATCCCCTCGTTAATTAAAAATGGCCGAATTATAAACCCTTTCAAAAATTAGGTTTACAGTGGAAATGCCAACTGAACAGACCCTTCACTGTAACAGCCCTGCTGGCGCCTCCAGAACACAATCGCAGAACGACAAAACATATTGGCACCTCCTGTATACGCAATTGAAATATTCGCTTGGTGCCGTCTCTTCCTGTTAATTGCTGTGTGGAAAGTGGTCCCCGTACAACCTCTTTATCTATCCGCTTCAGAAGCACTGCCTACCACCACGCACACTCGAGGGGCACGGTTGGCCAGGCTGTCGGGCTCGAGTGCCAAGCTTGGCGAAGTCGCCAAGTCCGTTCTCCCCTCCCCGAAAGCAGCAGCTGGATCGCTGCTTGGCTGCCAGGCTGGCACCTGGGTTTGCTCTGCTCTTGGCTGGTATGGGGCTGTGCAACAGCTTGCACACCTCGCTGGGCGGGATGCTCGCTGCCACCGTCGCTGCTGGGCTGGCTCAGCAGCCTCTCCTTGCTTTTCAGGAGACAAGTGCTCCCGAGGTCCCCACTTTAACTACTAGCTTTTCTCCTTTGAATACCAGCAACGTAATGCTAAAAACCTCACCTGCTTTGAAAACCAGTTTGCTTTTCCGTCCATTGCATCCTCTCCTGTCCATTTTCTCTGTTTTCCACTTAAATCAAGAGCTTTATGCAGCAGGGTTGCTCTTAATTATGAGTTTCTTCAATACCTTGTAGGATGCAAGAGCACCCTGATATCAGCTATTAAAACCCATCAGGCTGAAGGTAAATGCAGGCTGTAAAATGGCTTCTGCCTTTGCAGACGGATTCCCTGTATGAATTCAGGACCAGGGGCCAGATCTCCACTGGAGCCGTGCCAGTCCACACCAGCTGTCAACACAGCCACAGAAGATCAACTATTTCTCTTCCACCCCGTCTCATCATCGCAACTGTCAGCTCAGGCCCCACTGTAGAATATTTATTAGTGGTGACAACAGGAAAGAATAGAAATATCAACTCTTAGGTTGACTTCTGCAAAGTCACTAGGTAAAAAATTTACAATTTGTCCTCATAAAGTGATTGAACATGTTGGGAAAGATATGGGAAAAAAAAACATCCTTGGGGCTCAGGGGCAGGTTTGCTTTTTGTTTAATGAAGGATTGGCAAAGGACTTACACTGCTTGAAACTTGACATCTCTCTCGAGTTCATATACAGAATTGGGAAACAGAGCACTCAGTGAAAGCACCAAAGTATTGGCATATCTGTGGGTCTGACCATGCAGAAGTTATAAACAGTGAAGCGCTAAGGGTTGCTCTGTACCGAGAGACAGTATAAGTCTTTGCATTTACGTACCAGCCATCATCAAGGCTTAACCAAAGTGTTTCCAATTTCTTTTTATTGTATCTTGTATTGTGTTTATGTGTTGGAAATTGAGGCACAGGGCCTGCAAGTCAGGGTGAAAAAAAGGACAAAGACATACCAAATGAGGTGCATGTGGAATCCAGGTGCTTAAACAGACAGAAAGCAATATTTAAAACTCCCTGCTCTGCTGCTGTCTAAACTTAGAGATATCTAAGCGCCCAAAGTATAATTCTTCATTAATCAAAAATTCCTTTATTCCTCTCCTTTACAGTGTGCCAAACCATTCACAATCCTCACTGGTGGGCCCTCAGTCCAAGCCCCCACCAAGCATGGCCCCCTCCATCCCACAGCCAGGCCTTGCTGTGCTCCAGCACCTCCCCTTCCTGCCAAACCGGGGCCAATCCCAGGGCAAAAGATGAAAGAGTCCCTGTGTCCCTGGCTGTGGACCATGCCTGGTTGGAGGAGCTTCTCCCACATTCAGGACAAAAAGGGAGTTAAGCTTGATCTGCATGGTCTGCCCGTGGCCCAGCAACCACCCAACTGACTTTGGCATCGTCCTGCTCCCACCTGGAGGGTGGTTGACTCTGACTCTTGTTTGGAGTCCCTAAACCCCGACCAGCAAATGCAGAGTAGAGGCTCTTGGGTTTCCTGCTGGGGAGACACATTTCCAGGTGTCCCATGGGGACTCCAGCCCCGAGCGCTCTGCCTACGGCTGTAGAGGCACTCTGCGTCACGGGCTCATGTCAACTGACTTCCTACCCGGGCTGCTAATAAGAACTCCCTTGACTAGGAAGACACCATGGCAGAGAACAAACCCATCTCCTGCTGAACTGATTATATTTATTGTAAAACACGGAAGCAAATGAAATGTCTGATTGAGAGAGAAGGAGAAAGCCTTTAATCCCACTCTATAACACTTGCCGGATTGACAAGTCTGGAAATATAAATGGAAGAGTAATTATACAAGACTCACTTAGGTCGCTGTTCAGATTTATTTTTTCAAATGTAAGAAAGAGAAAGAGACGGAAAAGGCCTGGCTTGTTATACTGGTTTCCATAGCTGTTAGTGCAAATTGATTAGAAATCTAAGTTCAAGATGTACCAAACTACTCAAAAAATCTTCTTTTCTTAGCTGTGGCACAATCACAGCATTATGGATTGATACAAGATGAAGGAAAAAAATAAAAGGAAGGAAATAGCAATTTGGGGCAAAGTCATATTTTCATTGATACAAGTCCTATAGCTCTTCATGGAGGAAGGGGGAAACGTGTATGCTACCCGATCCCAATCATTTTAAAGCTATGGGAGAAATCTCTAAAAATATCCATTAAAATCTTTGAATTCAGTTGGTAAACAAAAGCGATAGAGAGAACCAAACACTGAAGTGTCTGGCAACTTATAGCCACTAAATATTAGGAAAAGATACGTCAGGGCTTTGGGTCAGACTTGAGCTCAGCACGAGTGCATTTCTTTGAGGGCCCTTGAGGACACTGTACTTTTTAATCGGACTTGTATTCCAATTTGAGACCTGAGTATCCATCACACAAGGCATCTTTTAAAAGTACAGCATAGACAGGATTCATCTTGCCTAATTCAAAACATCCATGCTGGAGACACGTGTGTCTTACTAAGCCTCTGTAACCGAGAAGAGAAACAGGCACTTTTACAGCACGCTCAGCTGACCTATTTTAGATATCAGCTTTAGGGCAAGATGAATCATGCCTTGAACGTGCCAATTTCCCTGCGGTGCCAAAGCAAGACTAGACAACCAGTTTATTTGCTCAGATGAATCCCACGTGGCTGGGGCTGATAGACTTGTGCTATGATCTGGCTGAATGTGAACTGTCTCTGGTCCCAAGTCTTACATCATCCTATGGAGAGTCCTGTGAGTTGGATATATTAGCTTGGGTAGTTATGCACTAATTCCATGATATACCACCAGTACCAGAGCTGTCTTGCATCTGGCCAGCTAAAAAATTAGGTGGAAGAAATCAGCTCTGCATATCCTACCCATTCACACACCTTCAGTGCAGTAAAGAAACCATCACTGCTTCGGTGTTGCTGTATTAATGGGAAGGGCCATGGGAAGCAAAGGAAACAGCAAATGCAAAAGCAACTTGCTCATAGTCATGCTGGAAGCATAATGAATGTAGGACTAGAAGCCACTTCTTCCAGCCCCCTTCCTGCCCAGTTCAGTGTTCATCAGCGGGAAGTTTGATCGCTTCTTCTAAACATTGTCGTTATCTTTGGAAATCTTTCACCCTCCCTGGGAAATCTGGCCCTTTGTGTTTTAAGAGCAGACCAGCTACGAGATGCTTTCAGGAGCCTCCAGACCTCTTGTTCCTCTTGGAACAATTGCAGCACCAGTCTGTGTCTGCAGTGAGCGAGTGTAGCTGTGCCTTGGTGGGTCCTCAGACGTGAGTTTGAACAGCAGGGACTGGCCCCAGGTATCGTCAGTGCTGCCCTAGCAGTAGTGCGCTGACAATTGCCATGGTCTGCTAATGAATCTGGATGGTTTCTTTTGAGAAACAAATCACCTTAAACTTTTAAGGCGTCCCCAGAGCTCTTAAAGTCTGAATCAAACAATGGCAGATTCAGCCTAATTCCAGGAATGTTGGTATGGATCTGTAGTGGGAATAATTTGCATTTTCAGTTTTTGTTTCTTGGTGGATGTATATTAATGCTCCAGATAGCAGTATCAAGAAAATAATTTACATTCCAGTCTTTCCTCCTTTGATGAGAACTTTTTCTGAAAGGCAGCTTTATAGGTAAAGATTCAGATTGCACAGGGACATTGAATATTGAACAGGAGCTTTCCTTCCAAATTTTGTTTCTAGCAGGGCTTAAGAGAGATAATAAGAGTTTTGTATGTCTGATTAAAAAGCCAACACTCAAAACTGTGTGTATGTGGGGTTTTGGTATGATTTCTGTTATGGTCATAATCAGCTGCTTGCCCATTCCAGCCACTAAAGCACAGTAGACAAGACTTGAATTCCAAATATTACTCTCATCACCATGGTATTCTGTGCACAGATCCCCAAAGGTAATTAAAGAAGTTTGAGGCTCTGACTCCAAAGGCCAGGTCCATAAATAATTTCAGCTCTCACAATTAGGTGACATCGTGTTTTGTTTTGAGACTTTTGTACTGCATGGAGTGAATCCAGAAGCTGCCTTGCCTCCTACGGACGGGGAAAGATCAGGGTACTCCAGAGAGGGAATGGAGAACAGACCCCCCAAAAGAAACACACACACAGGGCAGAAAGTCATGTTAGGCCAAGCTCGTAGAAGATGCTGCACACAGGGACACGTCTGCAATCTCACCTCTCTTGGAGGCTCCTCACCCAGGCTTGCAGAGAAGCAGCTCCATCTCCTCAAGGTCTTTGGACAGAATCCTCTTTCTCCCCTGAATGCTGGTATTAAAACCTGTGTTAAACACAAACACAACCTCCATACAAACAACAGGAGGAGGCTTTTTGGTCACTCCCTCTTTCACCTCCCAAATTCCCAGCAAGAGATTTAACTGCAAGGTAACAAAGCAAAGACCCTTTGCTATGCTGACTGTTTGGCTCAATATTCTCATGAACATCTGTCCTGGTTTCAGCTGGGATAGAGTTAATTTTCTTCCTAGTAGCTGGCATAGTGCTGTGTTTTGGATTTAGGATGAGAAGAATGCTAATAACACGCTGATGGTTTAGTTGTTGCTAAGCAGTGCTTACACTAAGTCAAGGACTTTTCAGCTTCCCGTGCTCTGCCCAGTGCACAAGAAGCTGGGAGGGGGCACAGCCAGGACAGCTGACCCAAACTGGCCAAAGGGCTATTCCATACCATATGACGTCATGCTCAGTATAGAAACTGGGGGCAGTTGGCCAGGTGGCAGCGATCGCTGCTCGGGGATGGGCTGGGCATCGGTGAGCAGGTGGTGAGCAATTGCATTGTGCATCACTTACTTTNTCATCATTATCCCAAATCCCACATTATTTTCTAGACAGCAGCCCAAACAAAACCAAGCCCCTCTTCCAGGAGATGGCAGGGGAAGATACGAACCCCTTAACGATGGGGGATGTGAACCACGCTGGTATACATTTCCATGTTTTCAGAAAGGGAGATCCCACTACTTTCTTTGAGCAGCCTAATCTTGTCAGTGCCCATTAAGTTTGCTCTGAGAACCACTACCAGACTGGATAACCCAAAGGATTTACCTTTGTCTTTAATCCTCCATCCCATGATAAACAAAAATAACCAGGACTTCAGATTGTAGCTTTCCATGCCTTTACTCAACATAAAAAAGCAAGACTGGTGAGACTGAACAGCAGCAAACCTGTAGGTATAGAGGACTCAAGTAATGCAAGGGGACACACATTCAAAGCAAGAACCTCCAGAACTGGGTGGTGGTTGGAGACAGGTATTATGTGTTGTCATATCATATTTTACTTGCTTCAGTGTCACATTTCACTTTACCTGCTAGATCCCTTCTGGACACCACCCTTATTGCCTTGCATGTAAACGTGGCTGACATCTGGTTCCATTAGTTTTCTTTTGGGGGCAGGGAGATAGCAATTCATAGACATTTTTAAAAGTGGTTAAAAGAAGAAACAGCAGGAGGTTGTCTTGAGATAGGAATGGGAAGTGCTGGGGCCTGACCTGGTTTTCAGGCCCTGCAATAGCTCATACAGCAGTGTAGGACCAGTCCCTTGGAAAGTTACCACCTTCTGCATAAGGAGTAAAGGTTTGGCTTTGCCTGAGGAGCAACAGTGTTTGCCCTAGATCTTCAAACTGCAAAAAATAGCAATAAATGGCTTTTAACATGTAATTTTATGTACTTTTAAAGATGGCACAAGAGGCACAGAATTGGTGCCTCCCTTTCAGATCCAAGTTCCAGTTCCAAGTTTTTCCTTTCTGTCTGCTCCACGGCTGAGTTGCTGGTGACCCATCTCAGGTGCCTTGTCAGTCCTAAATACAGTCATTTAATTGCATTCTGAGGAAGATTTGGTCAAGCTGGCTTCTCAGTTGTGAACATCTTTCTTGAAATTACAACCCTAAATTACACCATTTGCCATAATGTAAAAGCTACGCAGAAAGACAGAAGAAAACCATTGGGAAGAAGAGACATGCATTTTTCCCTCAAGTTCTCTTCCATCCCTGCCATATTCCATCAGTCCGACAAAAAGCTGTTTGTAAGAGCCTCTTGAAATGAAGAATCTAATATTCCATCACAAAAAGATTAGCCTTTGACTGTACTTCACTCCATGCTACACTAATATAATCAGCATGGGAAATGTTATCCAGTAAGAGGTTGGGGAGAGGATGGAAGACCAGGTGGTGCTGGAGACCTAAATTATGAAGGTTTATTTTCCATGAAGCATGACTTTTATTTGCTTCTAACTTTAGGAAGGTAGCAATGCTGGAGATGAAACACACAGCATGAGATGTTCAGCCACGTACTCCAGGGCAGGTGTGCTGCTGAGCCACTCCTTACAGCGCTCCTGTCACGCTGAGCTTGGGCCGACCTGTGAAAAGGATACAGGAAAACTGGGATTACTTTGGAGAACTTAATTCAAAACTAAAGCAGCCTGCACATACCGTGCCCGAGGTGCCACTGAAGGCACGAGAAACTGCAGGAGACCTGGACAGAGTTTGGGCACTCAAATGTAGGAGTGCAATCCACAAAACATTTATCACCTGAGGCTCCTGAAGGGCCATAAACACATAATTTTTGCCACTGTAATTACCCAGCTACATGGAGTTCTGATACTGCACTCAGAAATGCTGTCATCTCAGCAGGACTGTGTGGGTTAGCATCTATGTCATGTACATGCCTGTCGGGAGCTGCAAATTAGGCCTTTCTGTGCTTAAGTTCTCTGAGCAGTCTCAGCTTTTTCTTAGGTATGAAGCACAGGGAAGGATGTTTTGCAGAGATTTTCTCTCATTACCTAGCAGCTCAGACACCTCTTTCAGAGCAGGAGATAGGACACACCACCTCCCCTCCCAAAACTGCCTCAGCACGGGAGGAATTCCAAAGCTCGAGAGAGAGAGAACAAAATTGTGCAGCCCGTTGATAAAAGCTCTGACCCTGCACGAAGGACTTAGGCTTTCCAGTTTCTTTTACAGGAGCCACATCTGCATTTTGCATTATTTTCAGTAAGTCACACACTGATTCTGCACATTCGCTGCCTCAGCAGTAGAAGAGACATCCGATTTCCTACAACACAAGCTGCCCTCGTAGGATAAATACATTATGTTTTTGTGACATGCACTGTCATATGCTCTCTCAATGCTAGGATAAACCAGAGTTCATGGCTTTGGAGAACAGCACTGATGATGAGCATCATTAAATCTCCAAGTAACATTTTTTTTTCCCCCTGAGATGTCCTTCCTGAAGCCACAGAGAAGGACATTCGATATATGCATGTGTCACCATTACTTATGTCAGTAATCTAGCAGACAAGACTACGGGATTGACATGATGGCCACAGGGCCCGAATTTAGGTCACATACGAAATGAATTAAAAGCTTCTCCTTATCTCAGTGCAACATCTCTCCCTCACCCGCACCCTCGTCTTTGGCACCGCTGGATATATGCAACAAGGATGAGGAAAACTAACCTGCTGCTTGCCAAGTGACTTCAAAGCCAAAAACAGCTCCTAAATCAAGGTACCAGACCACATTAAATTGGTCTAGCCACAACAGCAAAGCTCTGAATTGTGTTTATCCCCATGCACTTACTGCTACAGGTCTCAATTACAAAGAGCTGTGTGTGAGCTTATCTTAAAAAAAAAACAAAAAACCAAACCCAAAAAAACCAAAAAACACCAAACAAAACAAACAAACAAAAAAAACCCCAAACCCCCAAAACCACAACCAACCAACAACACCCCCACACATGCAAAATTTGGACTAAATCTAAGTCATTGGCTTGTATCAGATCAAATGCCCAGTGGTACCCCTGCCTGACTCATGCTCCCTACTTCACCTCCTCTTCTGCAGAGTGAACAGAGATGGCTTCAGGCTGAACGATAGACTGCAAGCAGAGACTACCACCCAGCAGTGCCAGCTGAGGCCTCCCCTAGGAAAACAGCACCCTCATCCCCTTTTTAAGTGATTTATGGTTTTATAAAGCACATCAAACACCCCACACTGTCCAGATTTGCATGCACTCATTACTGAAGTCCAAATAGAAACCTGCAGCCGACACAAAGGCACACATCTCCACCCACAACCAACCCGTTTGAGTCTTCTCGGGGTTGAGGGACAGCAGATGGAGGGGTTTTCTGGGTGTTTGGGGTGTACTTTTGCAGGACAGGGTAGACAAAACTTGAGCCTGGCAGCTAATGCAGTCCCAGTCTCAGGGTCCTGAAGGGACAGACAGCAAATGTACCGAAACGAGGTTGGAGTTGGGGTGCTGATGGAAGAGGTCTGGAGTTTTAATCAGGGAAATTTCTTGTGTTTGATTCTTCCTGGGCACCTAGGAACCGCCTCTCTATATTTATTATGTAAATAAATACAGTACCATCAAAGCCTACGATCTCCTGGGGTTTCTCTCCCAAGTCAGCTTTCCAAAACTCTACATTTTTGGCCAATTGTTCTGACGAAAACCGACAGCAACACACTTTGCTGCGCACCTCAGAAACAAAGCGTGATCCCTCTGTGAAACCTCCTGCCTTCACAGGGCTGGTGTGGTCCCAGCATCCCCTCTCTGGGGGCTGGCCAGCTCAAACGAACGGTATGCATATACTCTGGTGTATAAGGAGGATGAGATGAAATGTGTTGGGTTTTTTTCCTGTTTAGGTTTGTATCTTGTGTTTTTGGAGCTTTCTTTTTCTTCTGTTCTTGAAGAGCTTTTTAAAAGGTTGCCAATAGAGGCAGTAGCACATAGGTGTGTACATACAGAGGTATAAGGTAGCATAGACCATGGGGAGACAGCAGGATGGGATGTCCTACCTAAAGACATCTGCCTGCAAAAAGGGAGAGGCTGCATGTTAGAAGCAAGGGGGCTGTGAAGAGCGTGTGTTTGTGGGTGCGTGTGTGGAGGCAGGAGCAGGTGCTGGGCATCCGCAGATGCCAGGAAGGGCAACGGGCCAAGGTCAAGCAGGAGGAAGGAGAGGGTAGCTGGGGAGGTGAGCCGTTGAAACCTCTGGTCCCCAGCTTTGCTTCTGCAAAAATGTAAGCCTCGTGGTTGGGACATGCATGCAGATGACATTCAAATGGAGGATTTCTCCTCTCCCCAGCATTTTAGAGTTGATTAGACCATGGATTAAGACACGTCAATTTAGGCATGCCTTTTGTTGCACTTTAGCCTGTTCCATAATCACCGCAAGACAGAATTTGGCTTTAAATCCATCATTTTTCATCCCAGGGACAAAGCCTGTTTTCACCCAGTGTGCCAAGACATTCTATGAGATTAAAATTATGTCTCTTGCAAGATTGTCAAGATCCTGCCTTCAAGGGTCTCTTTCTAATTGTTTTCAGAGGCTGCCAGCCTTGCAGGGCGTAGCGCTAACTTCAAAAGATGTGGGGTGGAAAAGTCTTTTAAAACTGATTTTTAAAATCAGAGGAAGAGAGAAGGCTATTTAATTCCATACAGAAAATCACTTCTTCTTCCTGCCAAGCAGCAGTGGGAGCACAGGCCTTGGAGTTCACGGTTCAAGAGTGCAATCATTTGACATGCAGTCATTGCCAGGAGGGAAAAGGAGGGGAGACCAACCTAGGCAGAGACTCTGCGACTCTGACCTTCCAAGAGAAAAATCCCAATTTGCAGAGCTATCCTTCAAGGACCTGGCTCCACAGCCATTCATTGCATTCACCTTCATTTGGGCAATCATAAAATAACGATAACAAAGGTATCAAGGTTGAAAAGTTTCGACTAAGCTTATAAGGTTGAGGAAATAAAAAGGGGGCTATTCCCCACCACCAACAACTCAAAAAGCCCTCATCATGAATGGCACTTGGATTTTGGAAGAAGCTTTAAAACTTTCATTTTCCAGTCTCAATATTTAATTAGGACACTTAAAAATGCAGAGGAGCGAAACAACAATAACAAAACATGAACACGCCCCGCCCTGGGATTAGTCTGATGCCTGGCATTGAAAAAGCCACCAAATGACAGACCGCACTGTGGTAATTCATGTTCGTGACATTACAGTGATTGGCTTTTAATGCACTCACCAATAAATTACCACTAGTCAAACAAAGCGCTCCAAGGAGAAAGACAGACAGAAAGGAACATTCAAGGTTCTTGATTATTTATCAGTTGGCTGAAACATTCGGAGACCAAAGAGAGCATTATATATCCTATCCAATGAATCACCTCACAGCGAATGATTTTACATTCCCATAAAGTGAAGTTTCCACTAAGGGCTGGAGGGAAAGGATGCGCAAACAGCTCAACTTAGCCAAGGTAGCATTAAGATAGCATTAAGAGGCCAAAAGTTGTTGAAGCCAATAACAAACTGTTGATTTCAGCCAAGCTCCATGTGACACGGAAAGGTTTCAGCAACGCAGGAAGCAAACTCAGATCCCTAGAAGCCACACCAAGGATGCTTTGTTAGAGGGAAGCTGTCAGGCTAAATACATTTCCAGTTTTAAAAATTAAGGATATTTAAACCACCCAATTTATTCTTCCCTCCTTGCCCTGTACTTTTTTCAGGATGCTTTATGCAGCCACCTAAGCAGCTTAAAGACTTTGCCTTTCATGAGCTCACGTTTTGGCTCTCCCACACTGTACAAATGTTGCACCATAAAAATACCATGCTGGAGAACAGCTGAACAGAACTTTGTCTCGGATGACATTTTAACCGATTCCAACCAGATTTTTCCAGTAGTCAGAAAAAGGAAAGGATAGAGAAAAAGAAAAAGGAAAGGATAGAGAAAAAGAAAAAGGAAAGGATAGAGAAAAAGAAAAAGGAAAGGATATGTTTCCACCACAAATTGCTTGTGTTCATCCATTAGTGGATAATAACACCAAAGTGTAATGATTAACTTGTAAGTGCGGTGTGATAGGTGCATGAGGTTGGTAGCAAGAGAAAGCAATAGGAGACAAAGTACTCAGCTAATGTTTCTAAGAAACCAACCTGAAAGGCTTGTAAACTGTTACAACACTTATTTTTTCCTCCATCATACTTCCATTCGCTTTGCATTACAAATTCATTGCTAAAGAGCACTGTAGACTTGGTGCTGGGTTTTTACAAAGCCATTCTTAAAAACATTTCATACAAGGTAAAAAAGAAACCTAACAAAAATCAGAAGGCCCTGCATGTGATAGCATCCTTCTCGTTGATGCAGTCTCTCAGACTGGATTCGGTCTGTTCTTGACGACGACGTATGCAATAATTTCTGCATGAGCCATGGGAGATAAGGACCCCTGCAGTTCTGAATTGCCACCGTGCCGGACTGCATGCAAGTGATAATTTCACACTAGCATTTGGGGATAGAAAATTACTGCGTATTTTACTCTCTTGTAACCTTCTCTTCACCTTAAACTGTCTTTTGTATGAAAATTTGAAATATTTTCCCTAGACCTTCTATCTTTAATAGTTAAAAGTTAGACAAAGCCTGAATCATCCTGTAAGTTTGGTAAATGTTTTGCTATGGATGCATTTTTAAATAAACATCTTATTCAAAGATCCCAGCGCACAGTGTTAAAGCAGAATATGCTGCTGTAATTCTTCCCATTTCTACCCAAATATCTCACTACATCTGTGATGTTGCTGCGTCACCTAATGTTAGCATGAGCGATTTATAGGCAAGAAATGGAGAGAAAAAGAACGTGCTGAAATAACTTGCCTATAGCAATATGCAGAGAGCCGATGCCAGGGCTGGGAATTAGAGCTCAACTGATTTCTGGTATCCAGCCCCTTGCATAATTCACTAGGTCACAGTGGCAAGATTTAAATATGGGACTAATTGAATCTTCATATAGGAATTGCTGCTCTTTTGGTCCAGCCTGGAGAGGGAGAAGGGTACAGAGAAGAAACTGAGGTCCCTGGAGGAAAATCCAGGGGAAAAATATCTAGGCATATAGCTGGAAGAGAAAGCTGCTCTGTCCCTCTCCCATTATCTCAATGGCAGGTTAATTCTGGATGACAATTTAAATGTCAAACACAGTCTATCTATTTCACCAGGGAAAATAAACCATCTCCTCAAATCCCTGGTGACGCGGGCAAGAATAGAAAGCACCTGGGCCTCCGGTGGGTTGTTAGAAGGAAGCATGCTGAGCTCCCCGAGAGCTGCAGAACTGCCTTCAACAGCGGGGCCGTCTCCAGAGGGGTGCGACCATGCACCCAGGGCTGACACTGGAGTCATGCTTGAGTTACCATGTATAATTATAAGCAAGAACACATGAGATGATAACAGGTATAAACATTAGGACCAATGTCTCCAAAGGAAAATAATCCCAAAGTTCTCAAAAAACCAAACCAAGCAGGTCAGGGGAGTTACAGCTTCCCCATTTCATGGGCTATCCATCACGTTCCTCCTTCTACTTATGGGGCAGATGTTTTTAGTCCTACCTGCTTTTGCTTTCATCTAGCTCCTGAAGGGAGTAACAGTGCTGTTACATTGCTGAGAAGATGCTTTCTCTGAGCAGTGTGCGCTATGAGCAGCTTGTGGTACACAACACAGCTCCGCTGAGCCTCTTCAGTTTTGCTGCATGCGTAAGCAGACATACTACAAATATTCCTATTTCTCCCCACTGGAAAGCCAGAGCCAGCCTTAGACTCCTGGGGATCTCCATCATTCTGCCGGCACAGGAGAGGACTTGCATTGCTAACTAACCTAACCGTGCGGCTTGTCCCTGGGGATGGATCCCGAAGCAACCACCTAAGTATCTTCCCTGATCTTGGCAGTATTGAAGCATATTCTTCCCAGGACTTTCTCCTGCAAGACAGCAAATGCCAGGAGCTAGGGGTAGTATGAAGCATTACATGTTTCATAATCTCAAAACCAAGCAATTTTTCCTCAACCACATGGTATTCTTCAACCTCTGATTACTTTATACAAGACATCTGGCATCCCTGGAACACCTGGAAAATGTTCTTCCAGGTACGTTTCCCACCATAAGACCTGCAGCAACACCTGCTTTTCCTCCCATGCCATAAATGCCACATAAATGCTTCCCTCTTCAGGACCTCTGGGATCTGGGCTGTCTACCAGGTACTTCCAAAGCAGTGAAATGGTGAAAAGGTGACATATAAGGAGGTCAAGTCAATGCAACACGGTCTGCTCTCCAAAGGTGGTTGCTATCGATTCCTAATGGTTTCATTTTCCAGTAGCTAAATTGTCACCCAATCTTCCTAAAAGAGCATCTAGACAAGCTCTCTCTCAAAAAAACCCCCCCTTTTTTTTTTTTTTTTTTGACTGCCCCATGGAAATATTTACCTTTCGGAGTTCATTCAGGAGCGGGAGCAAACCAGAGTTGTTCCCATCAGCAAAGGTGAAGGCTGCTCAGCTGCAGGTCTGCAAACCCTATTCCATATTTTGTAATCCCCATTTAGACGGCTTTGTTAAACTCAATAATATTTAAGGTTAGGGAAAAAAATTAAAATCCTCTGAATTCCCTCCCCCCCCAAAAAAAACCCCAATCTCTCCCAGTAACTCTGACCAAAAGCAAATAAAAAGTCCATTTAAAGACGGAAAAAAAAAGAGGAGTTTTTAGTGTTTGCTCTTGTGGCCATAGAAATTTTTTTTTTTTTTTTTTCCAATTCATCCAGCCAAATATATCCAACAAAATTATTTCAGGAAAACTTCTGGCCAAAAACTTTGTTGTTGTTTTTAAAAAACACAAACTATTTCTAATGTATCACCCAACACCAGCAGGAGAGATAGGTGATCTGAAAGAAAGGGAATGAGGGAATGCTTTGTGTCCTTTTTATATGTCACCACCCGGGGTGTTTTCCCTGTTCTCAGCCAGGCTGTACTGGTTCCTGTGCTGGCAACGGGGCTGGAAACTCTGGACATGCCAGTGGGGACATCCAGTTCTTCCAGATCCCTCATGCTCAGACGCTTTCTGAAGGTGGGATCTGTTTATGGAAACGTAAAGCCCTTGGCTGGGCTCTGAAATGACTTCAAGCGGTTAAGAAGCTACTGACCAAAGTCATTACAAATCCTGCTCATCTTCACAGGGTCATTTGGAGATGAGCAGATACAACTCGCCTTTGGGCTGCCACCAAAGCAATATTAATAATTATGAAAAATAACTTACGCTTTGCACAACATAGCAAATCTACAGTGCCACGTCTGGAATTAGCCTTTCCTCGGTGACAAATTCTAAACAACAAACATTCATAATACAAGTCTATGAACTATTGAGTGTAAGAGATAATAAATCCTTCGGCAATATGAGGAGGATAGGAAAAGCTTCCCGGTACAAATATTGTTAACTCTGTCTGTGCAGTAAAATGGCAAGCTGAGACAGCTCTGGTTCGCAAATACAATGAAACCTTTTACAGAAAGGGTTTTAGAGAAAGGGAAAATCCCAAAATGTAATGCAGGGTGTTTTTGTGACAAAAACGCAGGGCAGAAAGGTCAAACACTCACAACCCACTTGGTGGAAATGCTGAGGGGATTGTTCCCAGAACCAGCCAAAGAAGAAAGAACAAGTGCCTACATCCAAGCACAGGACTGGAACTGCGTACGGGTAACTGCAGCAGCAAAAAGTGGCGAATAAATGCTTTCAGCCGTGCTCACCTAGAGGAATGAATGCTGTAGAGGGCCTAGAGACGCAGCTGGACAATGTACCGATGGCTGTAGTTTGTATTAAAACATTGATTAGGGTTAAAGGTCCTCACACACACCATCACCCCTAGTACAGAAACACAGAGTGCTTTCATGCGTGGTTGCTTCAAACACCATTGTCTACGAGTGGTTTCACAGCTCTGGAGGAGGATGTAAATAAGCCCAGCAATTATTATGCAAAATGTTTCAGATAAATGTGAGCTGAGCCATACACCCACCTACTGTTTTAAAAATATTTACACCTGTTTATAGGTAAAGAAATAGATTTTTTTCCTAATATTTCATATATAAGGCTTCCTAGCACTACCCTACCAGCCCGAAGTCATCTTCTACCCAGGTTCACAATCCTGGGTAGGTAGGAAATTTTTTTTAATACTGTTTGGCTCTCAAAATCATTATCAAGTTTTAATTCAGCTCCTCGTGGGCAGGTGTCCACCCTACGGCTGGTCCTCCAAGACATTCAGACTCAGGCTCCTAGGCGTTTGAATACTCAACGTTATAAGCATAAAAGACTGGCATCTGTAACACACAACCAAACGTCGTGAGACAACAGGGTGAATTATTCTTTAAAAAATGGTCAATAATGTAGAGAAAGGAAAGCTAATCTATCACGAGCAAGCATTGCTGGATGTAGCCTGTGGCTACCTAACAAAATTTAGAGTTTCTGGGGGAAAAAACATAAGTTTCATGGCATGCGAAATCAAGGGACAGTTTGATTAGATTAAATTCCCAGGAGTAAATCATTTATCAAGAAATTAGCATTGGCTTCAGAGCTGGGAATTGTGACTTGGTGCGATTCACTGTGTGTAGCCAGACATGTGGTCGACACAAGCTTATTGGGAATTTTTAAAGGGCAAATTTTTCAGAGCATAAGGGAATTGCTGGCATCCCTAACTGGGAACATTACATTTGGAGTGGAAGATACATAAACAGTAAATTTTTTAAGGTCTTCCACCTGACAGCAAAAAAACCCCAGCAGACATGTAAAAAGTTACGCTTTGTAAAAAATCCATCTAGTTAAAAGGAACAAATACTTCAATAAAGAAAAATTATAAAAAGCAAAGCAGGAAATGGCAAAGAGTTTCAATTGGGTTGAAAATATAGACAAGTAATAATGGAGACTACAGAATTCAATGAAAACTTTATAAACATAACAAAGAAGGCAACTTGAAACAAAGAAATCCCAAGTGTCAGGTACAGCTTTATCATTAGATGTTCATGTTAAAATTGTAAACACAGATATAAAAAGGCAACTTTATGTAATGGCATTAGTGGGGGATATGAATCGGTGGGGCTTTTCCTACCAGGTTCCCCCAGGGACTAACTCTTGGCTCAATATTATTCAATATTTTATCAATGTTCTAGATGTTCATATAAAAATCTATGTTGATCACAAATAGATGGGATGGTGGTTTTAGATAATACACTGTTTTGGGGCTTGGTTTATTGGGTTTTTTTTTGAAGGATCACAATACATGCAAATCGATTCAAACATAACCAAATGCAAGGAAATCCTTCTGGGAACCAAGAAGGGTGACTTTGGGATTTTATCAACAAAGAATTAGAAGCCAAAGCATTATGAATTCTCTTCTGTCATAGGGGTCTCAGTTCAACTGATCTTTGCTTGGGGAACAAGAGTTTAGTTTCATGAGTACTTCATATTAACACACTTGTTGAGCCAAAGGATTTGAGTTTGGGATTAAAAAAAATAATTAAAAAAATAAGACCTGTGATATGTAGCACAAACTCACCAGGCTAACAGCCATTAAGTACATTTCCAAACAAAGTAGTTTGCAGATACAGGACAGCAATGTCCAAGGTCAAGGACAAGCAAGGGCTCATCTACATCAAAAGCAGCCTGGCAGTCTGCACAGAGCTGCTCCCGACGACCTCTGCACAGGCACTCCCGAGGCATGTTAACAGTTTACTCTCTTCTAAAATATTTTCACGCCGGTATGAAGAGCGCATGCACATCCTCAATTTTGCAAACCACAGAACTAAGAACCATAAACTCATTAACTCCACAGCGAAAAGGTACCACTTTTCTGTTCTTCTGTTTTAAAGACGGAATAGGCCCCCGTATACTTACCTGCACCTGGGGAGCGGCTCTTTGGAAGTTAGTGGTAAATCCGCTCTCTACTCTGGAAATTTATCCTTTGAGACAACATTTAAGCACTACAGCTGTAAGTTTTAAGACGAGTCAACTAGAAGCAGAGAACTGGAAGATGTCTAAGTTCCCTTGATTTGTTCCCATTTTACAGCCAAATAATAGATATGTCCTTGAAAGTTTTCATTATCCATAAGAATCACATCAAATACTGCTGAGAAAAAACTCGTAGGCTAAGCAGGTCAATAATTTCTATGTATGCATATGTAACAGGTACTCAGAGCCAGATCCTGCCTGTCTAGTGGCAAGTGATGACCTTACTAGGTGACCAAAGTCACAAACCCGGATTGTACCTTGTATGAAAACTGTCCCTGACCATGTTTAATTACCAATGAAAAAAAATCCTTTCAGTCTCAGAGGCCAGAGACTTGTTCAGCCTTTGTGTTCAGAGATGTTGCCGAGTGCTTTTTTTATTATTATTGTTATTTCTCTGAAAGAAGCCTGAGTGAAGAAGTCTCACTTTCATAGGAGGTCTGGGTCCTCCATCTTCCAGAAGCCTTTGTTGGCATCTTCATCCTTGATTTCAATGCTCCTTTATATCTGAGACCTCTGAACCAAAGCTGTAAAGAACTTTCAGAGATATAATAAGTTTCTTGAAGTTTGTTAGAATTAATACAATTCATTTCCCTTCTGCTACATCTTTGCATTGTACTGCCACTTCAAACACAGAGCCCACTTAGCTTCTTCTGGAAGACTTCAGATGTCAAGGCTATGAGGTTTTTGAGCCTCTTGGAGCACTTACAATAAAAATCTCATTTCAAATACATGCTTTTAAACAACACCTTTACAGAAAAAACTCCCATAAAAAAATAAAAAATGTTTTTCAGGATAGATTAATAAACGTGTTGCAGAGCGACAGGTTTGTCTAACTTGAAGAGATGAAAATATTTGGTATCAAGCACAGAAACTCAGAAAGAACCGACACTTAGTTCAGTACTTCTGAACAGACATAAAAGCATCATCCCACATCTGTGTACTCAAAAAAAACTCCAAAACTAATGAAATTAAGGATTAAAGAAATGTAATTTAAAAGAAAAATGGAAATCAGACACGAGAAGTCTCGTTTGTACAGTGCCAACCCTGCATGAAATGCATTACTAACAGGTATGAAGACCTCCCCAAAGTTTTTAATCTCAGGCACCAAACATGCAAAGACTGATGGGTTTTTCACTTTGCTCATGAAAAATTCTCTCACACATAAATATTCCAGTTCTGCTGAGCTCGTGGGCTCATGCACTCTGTATTTAGTCTTGGAGGACTGAACTTCTGCCATGGAAGGCTTTCGTCTCCAGGACAGAAAGACCTCTCCAGCCCCAAGCAAGCACAAGTTAAGAAGTAGGAAAGCTTGGGCAGATATCAGACAAAGAGCCATCCAAATCTGCACCAACCTTTGCTGTGCATCTGTGACTGGTGGTTTCTCAGTTGGCATGGTTAAGAGGAGAGTGATCAGGGCAGGCAGGGCACAGTGCAACAGAAGATGATGGTTCCGGGGCTGCCTGTGACCAAGCTTACACAGAAGAGAGCTTCACGAGTGGAGCGTGGGCTGGCAGCAGAAGGGGCTGAGAGCGAAAACTTGGCAAGAAAAGACTAGGCAGGGTTGCAGAGAGACTAAAAAAAATGTTGAGAGGGGCAGGGAGCAGACATCCAATGGCGACAACTCTGTGGATGAGAGGGGGCTGCTCAGAGCTTGCAATAACCCAGAAAAACACCGCTGGGTTGACTTAAGTCCTGGAGGAAAAGACCTGCACAGGAAGAGACTTAATGGGCAAGGGCAGAGAGCGCTTAAATATTTAAGAATGCTCTTCGTCGCTTTGAATTCTAATTAAGATAATTAAGTATTCTAGCTGACACTCTAATAAAGCTTTTTGAATTCAAAAAGCCATTCTCATTTTCTTTTGTAAGCTTGCTATAGTGAGAGGTTCAGCTATACCCACCTCAAAGCACCAACAGCATCCTCTAGGTCTAATTCAGTTTCTAGCTGGTAGGGAAACAAAGCAGCTAGTGACCAAAAAACAGTGCCTCAAGGCAAAAGTAAGTCCGAAAGGTGAGACTAGACTTAATCACAAAATGATTGGATAAAAAAAATATTTGAGAAATTCTGTTCAGCAGAACAAACTGCAGTTGCAAAGATACCTTAGGAACTAAATGTTGCAAAGTATGTGAGACACCTTACATCTTTTTAGGCTGACAAGAATTTATTATTTTTTCCCAGCAAAGGCAAAAACACAAAGAGGGAATTTCTCCCTAAGAGCTCCCATCATTAACACATGGAGTTAAAAATAAAAGGGCTGCAGGTTTTTCTTATAAACAACACTAGAAAAGAAGTGTCAGCCAGAAGATGCAGGCTGGGAAGGTTTTATAAAGCGGCTCAGCTATGGGCTAACGGTAAAACTGAGCATCTGTTAAATGCCAAGGATGTAAGGGCGGGATTTCTTCCTTGCCTTCGTAAGCAATTTGGACATTGGCTCCTCAAATTCTATGAAGAATAGCGGGTGCTAAGTCACTTGAAAAGTTGGACACAAGCTCTTTGACCTGCTTCAGTCATTTAAAATAATTGGCCCCAACTCCCTCGCAGGAGTACCGTCATGGAGAGTGCTCTTTCAGTGCCGCATAAACGTTGAGTGTTTGCTTTATGGCTGGAAACAATTCCAACCCCACGGCAATTGACTGCTACTGTATTGCTTAAAGAGAAAGAGAAAAGAATTGCAAGACAGGAGTTCAGGCAGTTCACCTTCCTCATTCTGAATATAAAACCCTTTAAAATTACTCACAGACCCCCAGTGACCTCCCCACAGCTTGTGGCTTAGGCTCGTAGATGGAAACACAGTCTTCGGTTTACCTCTGGAGACATCTACTGAGGTGGCCAACTTGTCAACTAAGATTTTGCTGAACCCCCTCCAGCATAAGGTGCACACAAGGATGAATCCTTCTGCATATGCTACTCAGAGGATGATATACCAAAGGTAACTTAAAAAATAAGCAAGTCCAGTTCAACTACCTTGTTAGTAGCTGACAAATCTTTTCAGAGGTATAGCTAACTCTCTATCTTTGGATGGGTAGTTAAGTAATTTTCCTTTATTAATCCAATATGATGATAATTAGAAGTCATGGAAGTTTGGCTACCCTCCTACAAGCCCCATTAGTCCAGCTGGAAAGGAAATTTGAGATCTCAGCTTAGGGTCATTCTAAATACCAGAACATGATTCACTTCTAAAAAGGGAGGTGGACAGGGGAGTCTATCCTTAAGAATTAATAATAAAGTAATTATCAGGGTTGCATGAAATGTTATTCTGGAACTTGAAGGCCTCTGTAAGAAACCACTTAAGTCAACAGGGAAAAACACCGCCTGTCCAACCCTACTACTGAGTATAACAAGAGTGTTACAATAAAAGTGATCTGCTTATGTGCCCCAAATCACAAGTTCTGAAAGCATTTCAAAGCCTTTCAGACATAACATTTACAATGATAAATGCATGCACAGGAATGACACCCCACCCATTCACTGAAATCATGCTTTTTTATAATGGTATTTAAAGAGCAAAACTATTTTCTTCCTTGCCTGAAGTTTTGCCATCAGAACTTTTCTCTGTGGGGAGCAGACAGAGCTGCACAACTTCCAGCAGGTCGAGTCTGCAGATGTTTAAGCCAAGGAGAATTTATGATCTTCCCCTCTCCATTAGTGTTTGGCATAATTTGGACAGAGCAGGAAGGACCACGAAAGGAAGATGTTGGATAAGTCCTTGAGCTTTGTCACAAAACAAATAAACAAACATCCCCTCCCCCCACACCAGCAGCCAGGAGGAGCCACGAATACTTAGAGGAGACAAGGGGCTTATTACTTTCACTGTCAGACTAGGCATGCTCAACAGAAATTGAGCACATCAGTAAAACAACTGCCGCAGGCAGGACGTATGCTGCCAACCTAGCTGCACAACTGCACGGCAAAGAGAACACCTGAGCTTAATGCTACATTTTTTACACATTACATAGCAAAATTACAATTTACAGCATCAAAAAGGTTGAGGTATAGCTCTGCACAATGGATGAACTCCAGCAGCTATAAATGACTTTCTATAGCTGTGAGCGTACTTATTCTATGGCTAGGAGAGACTACTCTTTCTTCACTCGCTATATGTGATTAAATATTTACAAAGAGCGCTGCGCCCAGCCACCCAATAAAGGCTGGCTTGCTCCTTCATGCTGGCCAGCATAAAGCTCTCAAACCATGGGCATAACCTCCCACTCAAGCAAGGTATCGCTGAGGCAAAAAACTCAGCAAGCCACTTATCATCCCAGTCCTTCCAATTAGCTAGATAATATATAATATAAGCACCTATATCACTTTTCATGATATAGGTGCTGCATACTGTAAAGCACGGCACAACCATGAGATAGGCCTTTCTAAAGTGTTTCTGATTAGCTTTTATACTTATATGTACTATTTTCTGGTTTGTAGTCTCCAAATCATTTACTTTACCCTTTTTCAGTGATTTCTTCAAAGCAAAGTGACAGTGCTGCAACTTGAAAACAGACTTGGAGATGGACTGGAGAATGCAATGAATTGATACAGAGCAGATAGCCCATGACAAGGTGACATAAGAATTAGAAAGGAAACTCATTCACTGGAGTAGCAAACAGGTGGACATCTCTACTGGAACTGAAATAACTGTGAGGGAAACAATCCGACACAGTCAAACCTGAGGAACAGAAGGGGACACAGCTGTGAATGATACCAGGAGCTACAGACACAAAGTTTGAACAAATGAAGGATGTCCGACGCCCAGAGCATTAGTTGACATCAAATAAAGATCTTCTAACATAGTCACTTTCTGTTGAGAGTGAAAGGTTGATTGGTGAGTTGCCTTTAAGGAAGACTGAGGCCAAGAGGACT
>VYZW01037855.1:0-10317 GCA_013401315.1 Balaeniceps rex
TGGAACAGTATGCTCCTCCATTTTAGAACAGCATGAATGCAGTAAGTCATGAAAAGATATTTATAATTCTTATCTAACTCCAGTTAGAAAGTTTCTCAATCACTTCCCAGAGCTGCAAAAAAGCGTATATCTAGAAATACAGTGGGATTTAAAGCAAAGAGAAGAGCCATCATCATAGTATGTCAAATGTAAGAAAAATATAGAAGACAGAACATGAATCTCTACTTAGTCTTTATTGAAATGATAAATGCAATTGAAGCAGTCTCAGCAGACTTAGATTATGGAAAACACTATCTGAGATCGGCTGCCTGGAAAGTACATTAACTGTTGGTAAACTCCGTAATCGTATATTCAGCTGAAAGTTTGTCACTGGTGCTTCATCTGACCAATTCAGCATTGCTGGTTAGATCAAACAAGGTTGTGTTGTATGCCAAACCTACAATGTCTGTCTTTGCTGCAGTGTCAGTAACATAATATATGTGAAATAGCCACACACAGCAGTTTTCTCTATCTCCTATACCTTTAACTTAATCAGACACAGTGTGACTCACAAACGTCTGAGATCATTTCTTACTTTCTGCTTGTGTGAGCTCAGGAAGACCTAATTTATCACCAAATAAAGGCAAAAATTGCTGGTGCTGGTGATTCTGGTATCAGCCTGCAATTGCAAGAGTGAGAAACTTTTTGGTTCAAATGACACTGTCTACTTTTCAGTGTTGCTCTTTTTGACCAAATAATCTTTCATTACTTCATAAAACTCTCTTAACATCATCACCGGATCAAGGCAAACACTAAAAGGTGTTTGTGTTTTCACTTGGCTTCATTTGGCTTTTATTAAACGTGGATATAATGCTTCCTTCCATGACTAAATCCTGCCAAGTTATCCATGTTTAGGTTTAGATTCATTACGCATATAAAAGTGAAATATAAAATTCAATGCCAGCTCGTATTTAAAAATAATTTTTGCCATACCATACTAATGAAAACATAGCGTCACTGTAGAGGACATACTGTTTGGGTGAATGACAATACAATATCTATGTGCATCCTGTGCAGTCAGAAAAGACTTGGCAAGGATTCACGATGCAGACAAAGGAATTCTTTCAAGGACATGTAGCAAAATAACCTGAAGTTATGAGACAAAAAGACAGGACTAAGCAAGACCAGTCTGGAATGGCCTTCCTCAAGCTGGAATGGGCAAAAATGAAATGCACTCAGAGTTGTAATCCTTCACTTCTTTTTTTACCTCTGGGCTTGATATTTCATAATTTAGGGCAAGAATTTGCCACTGTTCACAAATGTAGAGGTATAGTCAGTATAAGAATGATTGTACCATCTGGCCTGAAACTTGAGTTACCCCCTATTTTTTTTTTTCGTAGTTCTACCTTTCCACTGAAGAAGTGGTTTACCTAGCACTCCTGAATGTTTAGTTACGCTCTGTCTTGGAAAGTAAGACAGGAGAAAGAAGGAGGACTATGGATCATGAGGCGAGAGATGTAAAACCAACTCCAATTGGTTCACTGTGACAAACGGCATAACAAAAAAATAATACTTTCTAACTGATATAAGTTCTACTTCAGATGTTCACTATCATTATAGAAAAAAAAAATCACATGCAAAGGTCAGATGCTGTCACTATTACTCACATTAGGCACTACCTTAAGATGCCTCATGAAAAACTGAAGTCAAAATAATCTGACACATTATGGCAAAATGCCCTTTATCTAGCTCATACATCTATGAACAGACACTCAATCACATTCATGCTTTTAACTTTGTTTTTAAAGACAATGTAGTGGACACAATTCTTTCATTCTTTTCCAGCAATTTTAAACTGATCTTAATTTATTGATATCAGAGGAACTATTCCTGAGTTGTAATGGTGAAGGACTACACTAGATCCAGGTATCTATGTCTGATGTTAGGAAAATACTTCTTACCACTCAGAGTACTTATCTGAAAAATGCTTTAATTGAATAGATTGCACTTCTAGACCTAATAAAGTAAGCTTTCTCAGATGAACTAGAATGATGGTTATAAATGTTTAAATTATAACTTGGACACTCCTCCTACATTCTTCTGATCTGAAATGTTCAGCATAAAAGCAGTAAATATTGTCTGGTTGTTATTTCAGTCACTCTTAAAGTATTGATTTTATACTAAACATAAGGAAATTAAAACCTTAAGGTGAAACCAATGTTTTTTCTCAAGTTTACAGCCAAATCAGTAGAAGGTTTGTTTAAAATATCATTCATAGTATATATTGACTTTATAATATATCTGTTAATGATCAAACACAAAGGAAAATATAGGTGCACTTTACTACATATGCACATAAAAGAATATTATACATGACTGTTTTAAAATGATATGTTTTAAGTGCCGAGATATTAAACATTTAATAATTTGGCAATTTCTTTCAAAGACAACTATTAAAATTAAGGGAGAAGAGGCCAAATGTCAGCTCTGCTGATTTCATGCCTAGTCCGGCAGAGAAAGTATGTATGGAGAATGAGGACTAACCAATTTCTCCATTTTCCTGGACCAGATGAAGGCCAAATGTCTCCCAGCATAGACAGCTAAGTTCAGAGCAATTCAAGCTGAGGCCTCCTGCAGCTAATGATTCTTGCTGATAAAAATCTGCTGGAATATTCTGTGTCCGTCCTCCCACCCAACCCCTGACAAAAAATGACCCAGTTCTAGGAGGTATTCAGGTTTTACATTTGCCCTATCTACTTCTGAGCAATTTCAGACAATGAGGGAGCGCTCTCATTTGTGCAGTTCGCTGTTGTACGGTACAAATGTTGAAGCGGCAGAAGTTACGCAAAGCTTCACTCAGTTCCCTGCTTAAGGTGAAGGGCATGGTGGCACAGTGGTCTACAGAGCACAAGGAAACAGATGTGGCTACTGTGAACTACACCTGTACATCTTTATATCATCTGTAAATTCAGAGCTATTTCCAGGAGTCATATCAGCCAGTACAGATATCACATTCAAATGAAGGCCGCAGTATTTACCAACAACCATTACTGCAAAAAATACTGTTTGAGATTGATATCCTTGACTAGTAAATATAGTCTTTCTTAGTGAATACCGCTATCAGCAGCAAGCTGTGCCAGCAGTAAGAGAAACACTCTGTTTCTTCTCTCTGAAATACGAGAGCACACGCCTGTACACGTTCCCCCACTTTACTCCTAACACATGTAGCTGCTACATTTTTGAAATGGAGCCTTATCCAGCATTTCCATTTCCTTTTGACACACTAATAAAGGCAGTGCATATCACTATTAATTTATGTCTTCTTCATAGCAGAATAGGTGCATTTGTAATTTTTGAAAAAAAAAAAAAAAAAAAAAAAAAANGTCCTATACTAGAGGAAGGCTAGCCCTTTGGGAGGCTGGGACTTTGGTTGCTGGGCCCTCCACAGACTCTCTATCTAAGCCTGAAAGAGGCCTCATCTACACACGCGTGCCTGAATGGATGGTCCAATACAATTTCAATGGGAGGCTGGACATTTAAAAGGTAGTTAAGTATGTAACATACTTACAGAATTGGTAATTTCTCTGTACCTCACTTCCTCTCTCTCTTGCTATGGATTGAGATCTGAAATTATCTGGATTGTTTCTAAATTGTATAATATCACTTCTCTACTCCTGAAATACACTAAAAAAGTTTGAAAGGGAAGATTAGTAAATTAAAAATACTCATGACAATTTCATAGGTTCCACTGTCAAAGTCTACTACTTTAGTCCATCAAAAGTCCAACCATTTATCTTGAGACCCTTACTATCAGAATAATCTTAGCTCCCGATTTCTATCAAGTTTGTCACTGACCAGGATTTTGTTAACAAATGTGGGCACGCACACACACACAAAGTAAATTCATTTTGCAAAGGCAAGAAGTTAATTTTCATTTTGCTTAAGGTAGGGAGTTGCTCTCTCAGTTTGGTATGAAAGATACAGAGCACTTTCCTCAAAATTATAGCTATTTCTTTTTTTTTCCACTTCACAATGAAATTACAAGGGATTAGTTTATCTGTAGATTAATTTATGAATTGCATGGATTAATAACTGCAATCTTTGAAAAATATAACCCGCTTTTTAGCATCTGTACCAATCTTTTCTCTGTCCCAAATGGTACTCAAAAAGGAATAAAGCATACTTTTATCAGTAACCTTGCTTCCACTGTAGGAACATAAATGACAATTTGAAATCTCAGAACACTGATTGCAATTGCTCACCAGCAGCAAAAATAAAAACTGGTTGTATGGGTCAAAATTCCCAAATTGCCAGTGATGTTTAAATATTTCACGTTTGCATAGTAGCCAGACTAGACAATAATTTAAAAGTTGCCCATAACACTACCGCCTTGACTGCACTGCACCGTTGAGAAAAGTAAAGATGCAAGGGAATGCAAGGGGAACCAGAACTGGCTCATCCACACCCCATCTTAACCGTGGTTAGGTCTCATTAACAATAAATTAGATATAAATTGAAGGCAATATTCTTAAGTACCACACAGTGAATTGAACTAACATGTAAAGCTGCTGCTGAAAGAACACAATACATGAGTGAGTTGTCCATAGAAATTGATATTTAAACATATATCATCTGACAGATCTTTCTTTGGGCTTAAATGTCTATAGGAAACCTGCATTTTAAGCAATTAAGTCTTCCCAGATAAAACACCTGGGAAGAAAAAGTTATGTTTGAGCACATGTATTAGTTACATAAGTTACAGTTTTAAACAATTCTGGGATTTTGTATTTATTCTAAAACCAACAAATATTTTTTAAAGCTGCACTTACGAGAAATCTAAATTTACTACATAAGTAATACACAGTTTATTTACCCAAAATAATTGCCTAAACTCCTCCTGTAACAAAATCAAGAAGAAAATAATCCTAGAGGAGGAGAGGGTGTAAAGTGTGTTTAAAGATTAGTTTATTTGATCAGGGACCATAAATACTAATATCTCAGCTTCAATCACATGTAATAGCATAAGATTACTGCAGAGTGAAATTATGATTACAACACTGTGATTTAGACTACATACATCCACAGAGGAGTGGGACCTTTCCACTTCTGCCTGCAATACCCAGACCCAAGAGCAATGAAAGAAAGATGGGGCAAAGTCTTGACATAACACTCCAGACAGTTATTGCTGCTTTTTCCTTCCTTAAGCAAAAGGAAGGGGTGGGATGGATACTGCAACACTTATGAGTGTCTCTTGAGAAAAAAATACTGCAACAGAGATGCTGCTTACTTATTACCCTTCATTCATGGCTGTATCAAAAACTAAGATCTAACTTTTAAGATGAAGGATGAATTACAGGTTAATTAATCAGCATTTTAAAAAGTATACTTAGCACTATGGATAAATCTTACCCTGAAGATGATACAGTTCAAAATTCTAATAAAAGATGAAATCTGAGATATAAAAATGAACAATAAAATCATATAGTTTACATTACAAAAACAATAAAAGCTAACTGCTCTGTAACATTCCAGTCAATATAGCGATGCTACCAAATTCATAACTTTAGCAAGAAGGATCAAGAAAGCCTGAATGAATTATTTCATAAAGTATTATGGCAAGAAACACTCCAGGAAGACAGTGAATAAATAGAAATGCAATTGATTAACTAAAAAACATAATAATAAAGAATTGTTAAGAATTAAATGCCGGGGCATGTCCTACAGATCTGCGAGGGCAGGTGCAATGTTTACCAAAAGCAAGACATCCTCATGCCCCACTTGAGGGGCTTTGTGTGTCTCTGCATACGAGGCACAGAGTATGCAGACTTATGAGCAGCGAGCAGGATTGTGCAGGGTTGGAAAGACTCTGTCCATCTCCTACCCTGTATCAACACAAATACCTCTTGCAATCTGAGTATTTCAGAGAAGGTATTCCCCCCCGCCCCCCGTCTAATAACTAAATAGTACTCTGGAGGTTTTAGCAAATCGCTTCCAACAGAACAGTCTTTGCTTTGAAGTGCAGAGGCCCTCAGACCACTTGCTTCCCTGCTGCACGATGGCTCGGCCAGAAGCAAACCCGCTCTGATGCAGGAGCTGTGTAGCTGCACTAACGCAATACTGTTCCCGGCTTCTTTGGGGATGATTAGCCTGGGCTAGCCCCTCAGCACTGCTGCTTTGAAGTTCACACGCTCTGGTTTTAACAGCCTGGATTCGGCCTCCACTAGTGCAGCGAAATGGGTTCCCAAATAGAGCTGATTTGTACCAAGGGCAGGAAGAGCTGACACACAGGTGCCTGCAGTCAGACTTGCCCCAAACTCTATCCACAAACGGCAATAACACTGTAACACTAACACTAATGATCACCTATGCATTTTCATGCTCAAAGTAGAGCTACACTGCGGGTTCTTGTGGAAACACTCTGTTACTCTATGTATTTTGTAAATAGAGGTACAGTGATTTCTTTTTATACCTTGACTCAGATCTGAAATATGATGTAATAATTTCTGGCTCATGTTGACTTTTTCTTAATGAAATATAAGCAGATCCTACCTTTTGTCCTGTGCTTTATCTTGGAAGTTGTAGACACACAGTGACTCTGCAGCACTACTGGTAACACACACACTGCACGTACACAGACAAGTGTTTAGGGCAGTACTGCCGGAGATGCATCCTAATCCTAACCCTAACCTGACAGACCATTTCATATCCTGTCTCTGAAGATCAATCAAAAAGCCTGGGGACTACAAGTAGAATTTGAATTTTATGAAATTTCTGGGCTCCTAATTTTCCTTGCCATTTCACATCAGCACAAGAAGGACAGTCAGAGTGCTGCTCCACCCATTAGTATATGTAATCATTCAATGAGCTTCAATCTCAAATTACTTCTTTTCTCCCTTATCCCTTAGTTTTATATCAAATTTGTGTGGGCAAAGTTCATAATAAATTCATTTTATTTACTCAGTGAATGATAATGATTTATGCAATACAGTCTTTGCAGGGTTATACAACCTAAAATAAATATATGGCTTCAGTTGTGTATTGTTGGGTACTAAAGTTTAATTACATTATGAATTAAGTAATAATTCCACAAAATCGTTTGTTAAAATCAGCTAACAACATAACATATCAACCATTACCCAGGGTAATGACCAATTTTGGGGTGAAGGTGTTACAAAGTATAACAAATAGTTTATAGCAGTGATATTTAATTCAAAAAAAATGAAATAAAGTGTTTGAAAAACCTTCTGTCACTAAGCTGCCATCTGGAGCTGTAGCCTGGAAGTCACTTATGGACACCACACAGCCACAATGTTGTTGGCACCTGGCTGTACTGAAAGTTAAAAACATGAGAAGAAAGGGGTAAAAGGGATGTAAAAAAACAGCCAGAGCATGCTGCTGCTGAATGCGTGCCATTTCATAGTCATAATTTAACGTGATCAGAAGAGGGGAAAAATGAAGCACAATAAAAATGGAAAATGTTAGATTAATGACACAGTCATTAAAATAAAAAAGGTGGAGTTATATGAGGAATGGATCTTATTTGAGTTATTGAAATTAAACAAGTTATTTTAACAATCATTTTAAAAATCACATTTTACTAAGCTCAAGGAAGGAAGACAAAAAAATAGAAATCTTCATGGGGAATATTTCAAATTGTCAGTGGCTTTAAAATAATGAATTAAGATTTTCTCTTGTATCTTCTCTTTCAATTTTAGAATTTTAGTTGCCGTATATTATAATGGTATTTTAGCTATAAAAGTAGTTTTCCACTCACTGTTCTCTTGCCTTTCAAGGAGACAAACAGTTTTTCTTTCCTCTAAATGAGCACAATAAAATGGGTAAGCTGTCTGGGGAAAAAGAACCCAGAAAAACTGGTGGCATAAAGCTCAACAGAAAAATGTGGTACAGAGAAGAGGCGATCTAAAGCATGTTTACTGTATGCCATGCAATTTGTTCTACTGACTGGTCAGGTTAGAGTAGTTTCTTATTGCTGAATTATCATTAGGTTTTGTTCAAAAACAAGCCAATTGTTACTGCTGTCCCTGATGCTGAACCTTAAAGAAAGTAGGGGAGAAAAATTTGCATGCAAAGCTGTACCATAAAAAAAAGTAATTCTGTAATAAATATTAAGCAGGGATTCTTAAAGTCTGGGGCTGGGTCCTGCTACTGTTCCTTATAAACCTGCTTGTATAAGGTCTATGCATGTCTGTATGTATTTTAGTAGACTAATTTTCAGCACTTCAGCAAGTATTCTTGCAGCTCCTTGAAAACCGTCCGGAAATATCAATAGAACTATCAGTTATGAAAAAGTTGATATCAAGAGCCAGTTAGATGAAAAATAGAATAAAAATGCAAACTACAGATGCATTTAGAAGAACCGAAGCTTCACAAGATTTTCCTCTCCCTAGTTGATGTAGGCAAACCAACAGATTGTCTTTCTGTCAGGCAAACCCTGATGGAGATAAATGTAAAGGCTGGAGTGCACGCCTAATTTTTACACACAAGCTGCAACCAGACCATGGATTTATGCTTCAAGGCAACCAGATTTCTCCTTGTGTACACTTAAACACTGCTGTTGCACTCAGTCCATCTTGTTTAAATGCCTTTAAAACCAAACACAGGCTCTGCCCCCTCCTCCACTCCTACTAATTATATACTTTTTTGTTTGAAGAAGCAAGCCCTTTATTGCTCATAATTTCAGCTATCACTTGCTTGGGCACCTTCTACAGATCAATAGCACATAGTTAAGTGGATGAAAAGGCTAAATGTGATTGTCATTTGCAATGCAAGGTTGTGTGTTTTTCCCCCCCTTAAGCTTTAAAGCGCTGTGGTTGCGTTTCATTTTAGAATACTAAATTCCTGTTGCAGGTATACAGTAGTTGCACATTCAAAGCCTTTTGTCTTAAATATCTGTCATTTTTTTAGGTGAGAATACTGGCATAGGTTATAATAAAAACTAGTGTCCAACCTGCAATTTTACAGATTCCATTGCTGGTGGCCATACATCTTTGATGGCAAAACTACATTGGTCGTAGCACCACAAAATCAATAAATATTAACCTTTTCTGACACTTTCTGCACGGATGCTTTATCAGTCGCTGTCAGGTGATAGAACAGTCAGTGATGTACTGTATTTTTCAGCTCAGAATCCATACCAAACTAAGAAATCAATGCAGATTAACAAGCCTTTAAATACAAAAATTGGCAATGAAATTTTGGTTCTATATGATAAAAACTAAACCAAATCTTGAAACTACAGAATCATAAATTTATCACAGATACTTTTAGCAATGTGTGAAATATAAATACAGTATTTCTATGGCAAAATAAGTGTGCTTGAATGACACAGATAAAATAAATTCAGTTTTATATTTCATGACATATCTGTTCCAGCTTATAAAATTAAATCCCTACCAAATTAGACAAATCCTATCTCTCAATATCATTTAGAAACTCACAGTTGTTACTTTGCTGAGAGACATTCATAATAGTTCAATACATGTAAAACTCCATTTCTAAACAATGTAAGCAAAAAAATAAAAGTTTACTGGAAAGTGAAAATATGTCATTTAAGTTATCTCCTACCTTGTATAACGGTAACAATAACTTCTAAGCATCTTAGAAGCCTAAGGCTTTTAATTATTGGAAAACATCTTGCTGTGTACGATCCATACTGTAGCACAGTATACGATTTCAGCATAACAACGTTCAGACTGATAACTTGGATTGGTTCTATTTCTCCCTATTCTGAACACTGCAATTTCTTCTACGTAACACTGTACTTGTTTACCAGAGCATTAGAAATTATGTTTGTTTATATGTAATTCATATTTTTTTTTTTATTAAAATATGAGTTAGTCAGATAACATGGCCTTTCCAAAATGATTCAGACTTCTTAAAAAGTACCACAATATCTTAAAGGCTTAGGACACATGTTCTAATAATTCTTCAAATATGGAATCTAGTAGTTAATACTTGAACAACACTGGTAAGTGCTAATATGGGTCTATTTATATTCAGAAGCTCTTGACAAATGAGGACTATAATTTGGCTCCATTCATCCTATATGGCCAAAGTCTATTAGAAATTATCTTATCTGTAATTTTTAAATCTATTTTTATGTTTCTTTCTAACAATGCAGGTGGAGCATTGGTGTATGGGCTACCATTACTTTCTCCTTGAAATAAGAGGTAGTACCTGAAATACTGATGTAAATTAGTAAAACCTAACAAAAAATACAGATATTAATGTTCCACCAATATTTAGACATGTATGTCCAGTGAAGTCAGTGGCAGGTACGCAACAGTATTTTGGAGAAATAGAGAACTGCTTTGAGAA
>VYZW01037864.1:0-13225 GCA_013401315.1 Balaeniceps rex
GTTGGCCTTCTGGGCTGCAAGCGCACGCTGTTGGCTCACACACTTTATCTAGATGACTATCGACTCCTTAAAATGAGTGGAGTTGAAGGAATTTAACTGTGAGAAGAACTGAATCCAGCAGAAAAGATGCTGGTCCTGCATGACATCTGCAAGGGTTCCAGTATTTAACTGTGTTTTTCCACAAACAGCATTACAGCGTCCTCCTGCAGATAATTTTCTCCCTATGTTCCTTGTGTAAGCAGAGGTCCCAGACAGCAGTAGCATCTTCAGGGTGTTGGGAACACACAGCTAGCTGCCTTGTCCATGAAAAAGTCCTTAGCAAGTAGTACATAGGCGGGCAGGAGGGTAGATATTTTGTCAGCTCAGGGCAACAAGGTCAGCATTTAAGTGTGATTATCGTTTAAGGCATTTGAAGAATCAGGTCACATGACTGAGGGTGTACTAAAACACATTTAAATTATTTTGGTAGTTATTTTATTTTGTCTTAGGGATGAGACAGATGAGACCGAAGTTCAAAAAGTGCCACAGAGTTATCAAAGATTCTGCAGGACTGAGGGAATGCCAAAATACACTGATCACATCCCACAGAAGCATTTAGCATTTCTGTCCTTCAGAGTCAGGTAGTATATAGTATTAATTGTGGCTTTAGATTTTTTCCCTTTTTTTTTCCTCTACCTCTGTGCAGATCCATCCACTACATTTGCTGACTGCAGTTGCAGCTCTGTCAGAGCATCACGGGAGGTGCATGTACCTGGAAAGGACCTCACACATCAGCTTACTGCAGCGAAGCAGTATTAGTTCTGCCTAAGATACTCACGACTTCTGTTTCATCTGTTTTTAAACCTTCTGATGCTGCAATGGTGCTAACTACCCAGGCAGTTTATTTGTGTTTTGCTGTCCTCACCTTTCTAAAGATTTACATGTCAGCTCTGACTCCCTGGGGCTGTCCTACCCCTAGAGAACATGGGAACATTTCATCCCATTCCTGCTTCTGACAGCTTCTGACATATCTGAAGACTAGTCTCATGCTTGCCCTGAATCTAATTCTCTAATTAAACCCCAGGCCTTTCAATCACATTTTGTAGACGTGTGATCTTTTTTTACAGCTCTGTTGGCAGCTTTGAGGATTAGACAGTGGATGCTGGTTTCTTGCAGATAAACATCTTATTGCTGGAAGGACATTTTCAAGGAAGAAATTTTTTACACTGAGGGTGGTGAAGCACTGGCACAGGTTGCCCAGAGAGGTGGTAGATGCCCCATCCCTGGAAACACTCAAGGTCAGGTTGGCCGGGGCTCTGAGCAACCTGATCTGGTTAAAGATGTCCCTGCTCACTGCAGGGGGGTTGGACTGGATGGCCTCTAAAGGTCCCTTCCAACCCAAAGCATTCTATGATTCTATGATTCTATGACATTTGGAAACTCATGCCGAAGTCGCTCTGTGTGCACACATGTGGAGGACTTGTGTTCTGCACATCCCACTACAAAACAGAAAGCCCTGGCGAAGCATCAACAAACAATGAGATGTGATGTGAGTGGTTGAGGCACGTTGTGTTTTTGACTTTTGCAAACGTTGATTAAAGGCTGCCTTGCACTCAGTCTGAGGGGCGCGTGCTTAAACCTTAGGAGCTTGTTGCAGTAGTTATATTAGCTGGGTGTGTTTTTGATAAATTGCACTTATGAGGGAACCACAAATCATTGTTATGGAACATACTGCGAGTTTTGCACTCATTTTGCTTTTAGAATTTGCATCGTTAAAGCATTTTCCTTGAAGTCCTATACTGTTGAAGTTCTGATAAACTACTTGTGCTTTACTGACCTGAAGTGTGTTGAGCTTTTCAGCTACATGAAAAATGCTGCAATGAAAAACTTCAAAGAGGGTGAGAAAATCTCTAACTTCCTGAACGACTTGCTGGGGAAGTTTAGGCAGGATACATTGAGCTTTTAACTGTGACTTTAAAATGCAATAAAATACTCCAACTACAGAAAACCAGGCTCCACTCAGAGGTTAAAAACTGATTTCATCTGGTAGTCACCCCTACTTTTGACTAGGTGTCAGCACTTCTGGTCTTTAAGTCTCCCTTACACCTCCCCGTCATTAAATCCCTGGCTCTTCTTATGTGGCTGTTATAGGATATGCTGTGCTTTGGAAAAAATGAGGATCTAAATGAGGAGTGTTGGAAGACAGTGCTTTAGACTCGGTCATTTAATTGCTATTTTACTCTGGATTGATGGGTGTGGAAGAATCGCATGCTCTCTTAGTAGATTCCCAATGCTCCATCACCCAAATCTATATGACTGGTATGATGCCAACAATGTATGGTAAGCCCTGTGTTATGATGCCAACAATGTATGGTAAGCCCTGTGTAGCACTATTTCCTCTCTGCTTAACCGATGGAGAAAGCAGAATTGCTGTAAACAACAAAACAGCTCACTGTAGTGAAAACTCGGTAATACAAGATTTGTTTCATCTGCCCAGTTCTAATCCCCCACAAAGGTGAAATGGAGCATTTTTCACATTGTCTCCATACCCAAAAGCCCTCACATGAACAAAGAAGATTATGGGAATGGTATGAGCATCTTGGTGTGCCCAGAGAACCCCAAAAGGTCTGCACTATAGATATGCATGGTCTGCAAATGCACTCCTGGTTGGGAGTAACAGAAGAGCTGGACCTGTTTCCCATACCAAAGCAGAGCAAAAACAACTGGTGAAACTCCCCGAATTTACTGAACCCTTCTGGGGGCTTTTTGTGTGTTAAGCTATATTCATCTTCCCAGAGTACTATTAGCATATTCACCGACATTTAAATAATTAATTTTCTTATTATATGCCAACTCTTAAATTTTTGTTCTTTCAAAATTATTGAAATCTGTGACAAGAGGTAGCGATACGAGGAAACGTTTGGTTTCTGGTTTGTTAATCAATTCCATAATATCTCATTCTTCACAATTGCTTTATTTAATAGCACCAATTTCTGCTTTCAGGTCTTGACTTCCCTGTTAAGCATTTAAGTTTCAGAATTTTTTTTAATCTTTTAACCTTTATCCCTTTGAATTTTTTTTTTCTCAGCCTATAATTTATTATACAGTCTCCTGTCAGAGGAGGAGGTAGACTAGGTGATTTTTACTGTATTGCAAATTATAATTATTATCGTTATTTGCATTAGTAATGGATTCATTCTTATCACTGAAAACAATTCCATTATCTGATCAGACAGTTATCTTCACACTGTCCGTGATCATATATTTTCATTAGGCACCTCTTTCTCTGTGGGTCAAAAGGAGAATTATTCTTTAGTGCAGTCACTTTTCTCTTCACTTTTAACATTTTCCTTGCTTAAAAAGAAGTTGTTAATCCCCTACAATCATCCTTTGCAACAAAAATATGCTCCTTTCTGCTGCCGTGTCGCCATCCCTTCAGACCCAGCGAGGAATGGCACATCGCTGCTATCAGCTGCCCTTCAATGTCCTTTCTGTCGCAGCCGCCGGGAGAGGGTTTGTAATTCAGGTTCAGCGGGAGGAACAGAGAGGCTGATTGTCATGACCCAGCGAAGACATTTTGAATCCTTTTTGAATTAAAGCAAAGGTTTAAGGTTCTACAGTCTCTCTTTAATGAAGTGGAGAAACCTCCTTTCCCAAACCCTCCCTCCCCACGTTCTGTGAGAGGCACGGGTTTGGAGATGGATGGTTGCAGAGTGAGGTTGCAGGGGGAGCAAACACATCCTCCTCTCTGACTCCTCACTAAATGTCCCGTGTCTCTGCAGGGTTGTAAAATGGTCAGATGGCAGGGGTTTCCAAACTGCAAGCAAAGGGGAGATGAGAAAGGTTGTAGAGACACGTGAGGTCAGGCCATAGACCCTCCCAAGGGACTGACTGCAGCCTTGGTGAGAGCTGGAGGTGGTGGAGAACCTCTTGCATGCTTCCTTCCTGTTGATTTTTATTCCCTCATCACATGAGAGATGGTTGGTGTTTGAGTAAAGAATTACGGACTGTAAGGAAAAGGTTGGCAGTCTAAACCACGAGTTTGGGTTTATTTTTAAGCGGCTTCCTTTGGAAGTTTCTGTAGGCTCAGGCTGCGGTCAGCAAACACAGTGCTTGGCATTCAGAGGAGGGATGGCTTCTCCTCCTCCATCATCTCAGGCAAGACATACACATGCTCATTGTATGTTTTGTGTCCCACATAATTAAGGTGACGACTATATTCCTCCTACATGAAGAACCTCTTCTGAGTGAGAAATGGTCCTGTTCTCACGGGAGACCTCACGTTCCAAAGAGGATAATCAGCACTCCCAGGGGAATCCAAGCTCTGAAACCGCACACCCCGAACTGAGGCGCTCAAGCCACCAGTATTGTTCATTGTTGTTATTTTCCATGAGATCAAGTGAGACTTATGTTTATCTAAAATTATATGCAAAATTATGATAATGGGAATTATTATGCAAAAAAGTGCATTGCTTCGGAGGTTTAGATCCCCTTTTTTTTCCCCTTCACCTCCCTAACTGGTTTGATGTGAAGCAATTATCCACTTAATGCAATTAAAGGTAAGATTTTTCGTAGGATATGGACCGCAACAATAATTACATGGGCCACAGCACAAAGAGGGACTTGAATGCAACTTTTGTCTTCGGGTCTCACATAATATCTGTCTTCAATATGCTAGCAAGTGTAGTAGCCACTCAATTGTTATTATGTAATTGAGTACAACATTTAGACTAATTTAAAGAGTACTTTGCTTCTTGTTTCTGTTTGTATACAGGCACAATTTAGAAGTAAGTGGCATGTAGGCCACTATTATTATTTTTTCATTTAGGGCTGTGGGAGCATCACAGCGACCTTCTCCTTTCTTCCTCTGCCCCCTACTGAAGCCTTCTGTTTTGACCGATTAAAAATGCTGATACATTTTACCCTCTCATTGTCCTCAAATTTGAGAGTGTTTGCAGAGGAAAAAATGGGTATCTGAACTTATTATGTATTTTTTTGGCAAAAGACAGTGTTTTCTTCGACTAAATATCTCTTTTGTCAAAGACGCTGTTTCCAGTTTTTAAAAGTAACAAGATTTTAACAAGTTTAGCCTTGTTTTTTCACAATTAAATACAACCATACAGACTGTATATTTCTGAAGTACGAGGGTGGGGCAAAATAGCTTGTGATTTACACTCACATTAAGAACAAAATCGCCTTTAGGCATAACATCATAAAATTCCTATTTGCAACCTCTGAAGACACATCCCAGAAAGGTATGGAAATAAATATGCCTACATAAACACTGTCAGCTGTGGCTAGGTGATGAAAGCTCTAATATAACAAACCAGATTGAAAAAACCCTCGAGAGGTTCAGGAAGGAGAATTCATCAATGCCAAATTAAGATATGCTCGAATATTTCTTGAAAGATAGAATCTCATTATCCTACTGATTTATGGAGCAAAGTAATGACTATAGACAGCATTGTCTAAAGACAACAATGAGCACTGCTATGTCTCAGTAATAATTAGTCACGTGAAATCTTCAATTTTTTTTTTGATTGTTCTCAGATGATTTGTAATATAGGAGAGAAATATATTGCACATGGCAATCTAAAATGTAATGAAAATATGTGGCCCAAGTTGCTCCCATATTTAAAATTCTGATTGCAATGCTGCCCACCAACAAAATAATAGTAATTTCTGGCAGGAATTATAAAACCTAAACTACAGCACAAAGCGTTGTTCTCCAAATTACTCATTCCATATCCACAATTATAGCCCATTTGTTTTCTTATGCTGATAACAAAAGATACATTTTAAGATCTGCGCTGTGCTACTCTTCCTTTAATAAATAAAGTGAGCTTTTCAAAAGCTACAAAATGATGCAGATAAAAATCAAAACATTTCTACATTTAAAAATTCAATCAAAGACTTGCCATGAATGGTGTGATATTAAAGTTTAAAAAAAATAATCAATTTAGCGTGTATTTTTGAACATGATTTGTCACAAATAGCATTCCCAATAGATAAGAATGATTATATGGTAAAGAGCGTAATTTATATATCTCAAGCACTATGCTTTTGTCACTGACATCGTTAAGGAATTTGACACGTTTGCAGGAGAACAATATATGTCAACTGAAATATATACCAATTAACCATAAATGGGACACTGAAATGAATGATGCATGTGCATGCTATACTTACAAGTAATAACATGTGGTTTAAAGTCGCTTGCGTTTTCAAACAAGAATTCTTTTTATGTTGTCATTTAAAAAATCTAATATTTCAAAAGGTCAGGAATAAATAGCACCATTAGCATTAAAAGCTAGCTAAAGGGAAAGTAATTTGTTGTTCATTTAACATTGCATTTTATGTAATAGCTTTGTAAAGTGTTCGGGGGGGGTAGATTTTACTCTGCTAAAACAAGATGACGGCAGCTCCAGTTCATTATTAAAAGGAGATTTTTTATTATGCTATTGTCAACTTTAACGTCTTGATTCTGTTAGGTGTTTGTTAAAATTACATGGGCTGCTGAAGTGGCTATGGCAAAGGATAATGCAGAGAATATCTCGACTGTCAAAACAATTGCGTAGGCAAGAATCTGCTTATACTAAGGTAAAGGAACAAAAGACAAAGGAGAAACTCTTCTGCAGTGTTAGGAAGTTAATAGCCCTGTTGAGGTTTCCTCAGCAGGAGGTACTGAGATCAGGAAGCCAAATTCTAGAAGAGCCAAATAGTCAAGGCAGAAGGAAGCAGGCGATGTCAAACGGACGCGGGGTACATGGGAACGCAGCATCAGACGCCGGCTCCCGTGCCTATGGTTACGCGTGCTGTGGGTAAACCCGTAACTGTTTATCTCCCTGGAGAGGGGGTGTGTGTTCCTCCTTGGACTGGCTGACATGACTGAAGTCTGAAAGCCTGTAGAGTCCTGTGGCTGGATCCTCTGCCTCCTGCACAGCCGCAGGAGCAACCCAAAACTGGACTTACCGCAGCCTGATGCAGGATAAACAATTCACATCCTTGAACTTATTAGGCCTTACCCTCTTATTCTACCACTATAAGGTTGACCATGGATGGGAAAAACCGGTGCCAAAATAAGCATTATCCTATACCCCTCATGGGCAGCATAGGCTGGGAAGAAAACACACAAAGCAAACTTCTCCGCTGTGCGCTTGCTGCTGCCATGAGGAGCTGCACAGGGAGGGAAGAAATTTAATGAGGGGAAGACGCAAGTAGTATCATCAGGGTGAAAACCATTTGGTTGTCCCTCTTGAGAGAAGCTGGACAAGACATTGGCTTAACATTTTAATACCCCACACATCTGTGACAGCATAGCAAGGTGTGTCCCCTTTACTAATTCATATATTTATTCCCTATTATCCTCCCTAGGGCAAGGTTGCAGGGACTCAGGAAACAGTGATTATCCAGGAGAAAACTTGGTTCATACCGTGCTCCTGGGGCAGCACAATTGGGTAGTGCCTTTTAGTCTGGGCAAGAAGCACAAGTGAAATTTAGAAGGTTTTTAAACAGAAAAGCAAACCTGCACATCTCTGACTAAGACTGAAAATGCTGGGGGATATTCTCTTCAGTTGGGTTAAACCAAGGAACAGTTTGGTTTTCACACAAGGGACTTATTCCAGCTCCAAGCATGCCCATAGGTTGCCAATCTTCAGTGCTGATGGTTCTTTTTCTACTCTTTACAGCCCCCTCTCCCTCCCGTCACCCTGCGAGAGCTGGCAGAATGTACTGAATTCATTAAACTGCTTTTTCTTCTGTATAGAAGAGTAATGCTCTAACACAGAATAAAGTGGTTTCAACGTCCACCACCACCACAAGGGGAATCTGAAGCCTCGCAAAGGGGTTGATGTCCTTCAGGACAAGACATTCTGGGGGAGGAAATGTCACGCAGAGAGGCAGAAAGAGCCCCAGTCTGGGGAACCTCAGGAGAAACAGCTGAAGAGAAAATGTCCCAAGGAGCAGTAGATCTCCAGGCCCCAGCAGTTCTGTGGGTTTTTCAGAGGGGTTGGGGTTCCTCTGGGAGCAGAGAAGCAGCAGCCCGCTTCTCCAGCAGCAGGCTGAGGGAGCCGAAATAGGATTACATAGGGACAGAAACGAATTTGTGAACTATCCACACTTCAGCTGAATGTGTTTATCAAAAAGCAGGGAAAGAAGCAACTCCCTCATTGCGTTACCTGTTTTGACCACATCATCTGGCAGTTTTGTTCAAGGCTGAGGGCCATATGGGTTTTCAGGACACTTTGGTGATTGTTCTGGTTATAACCATGTTAGTGAAACTTCACTAGCATTTGAAATTTGCTGTGCAGCTTTCTCAAATTAATTCTGTCCAGATCATATGGTACAAGCTTAGTTCAGCATTAACACACCAAGACACATTACCAGTTCTCTATCATGTTCACTGCTCCATCTCTCACAGGTAATTAAAATTAAACTTCTGTCCTCGTTTTGTAACCACTCGCCCTCCTATCTCTGTTTCATCTTTATCTCACACTAATTTTGGGTTTAGCCTTCAGTTTGATTAAGAACATCAGCTTCCTTAATCCTCTGCTCTCCTCCTACTCACAAGCAGGTCTGCTTTCTCTTGGTACTGCCCAGGAGCCGCTATCCAGATTCTGTTCCCTGCCCCCTCTCCTCCTCTTGTCTGAAATTATTTTGAAACAGGCTGAAATCAGGGCAATTTTTCAATAGGCTTTGGCTCATTCACTCCTAAAATTTCTGTCTAGAGACACGTATCCCCAGACTTGAACCACACCCCCCCAACCCAGCAAAAAAACCCCAACACACATCATGAGTATTATAACTGCAGCGACTGCAGACCCCGGTGTTTTATGCATGACTAGCTTTTATTGGTAGCAAGGTTTTGGGCATCCGTATGTGCTGTTAGCAAGCAGTAAGAGTTTGCAGAACATCCTCCCTCACCGTCTTGGAACCACAGAAGTGGAATCTGAAAAAAAAAAAATACAAGCACCTTGAGTTGTCAACATTTGTTGAGATTATACAAGTGGATTTTTTTTAATATAAGTCAATCTGATTTGTCATTTGATGCAACCGAACACAACATGCTTTGAGCTCCTACATTTGAAATATTATTGCTGGGGAAAGTATTGCTGGACTGTGTTCATTCTGGTTCACTGCCTGCCTTCCTTTCGTTTTACAGTTTCTTTTTTTCCAGATTTTGTGCTACCATCACTATGTAGATGGTCACAACTACTTGTGCAAAGGGCACGAGTCAATAGAAGAGCGACTGCATATCTACAGAATCGTGCTTCATCAGCAACGTGCTTTGGTGAATAGGAACTACAACTGGACTTAGGAGCTCTGCTTAAAGGTAATGCTGCTGGGCTGTAATAATTTTGCTTGCTTGAAACTGTTTCCATCTCCCATGTTGTCTTTTAAGTGATGGCGTTTTAACTATGAATTTCTAGATGGGTCTAACACATACCCTGTACCTCCTTTTCTAGATACCTAATCATGGGGTGGATGAAATAACATAACTGATCAAGCAAATGAGGGGGTTAAAAAGTCAAAGAAAATTAATAAAACTGGATCAGTAAATCATATTTCTACAGTCTGAGCATCCAAGCCATATTCCATGAAGTCTACAGAAGTCAGTTTTAGCCTGTTTCCCTCAACTTTAGATTTAGCCTTTTAAGCACAGCTTCCAAGTATTAGTCTTGCTCATTGGAAGGGTAGGCTTATTATTACAGTTCTCTCTTGTCAATCATGATCTCAGGGACCATCAATATCAATGGAAATATTCCACTGTTTCCAGGTGACGGTGAACCAGACATCCTAACGCAAGCTCAGACACAGATAACCAGTTTTTGTGGACAGTGAATAGGAACTTGGCAAGAATGATGCTGATAATCCAAGCCAGTGCTAATTTTTCTCCCCCAAAGGGTTATACAGGAAGTTTGCTCTCCTGAATTTTCTTTGAAGCTATTTAAGGCAAAGGGTTGAAGTAGTAGTGAACTGAACTATGGATGAACAGTGTCTTGAAAGGAAGGAAATAAAAGGTTTTCTTGAGAGTCTTTGAATGCTTTAAATAGCTTTTCTTGTGAAAATGCTTCCACCCCACATATAATTTTGTCACCTATCTTCCCAAGTAACTTTCAGGATTTTCACAATGGATATACTTACTCTGTTCCATTTTCTCCAGATTGTACTGTGATAGTCGCAGCTCCTAGTTTAGGAAAAGTTGGATTTAACACGTTGTTGTTCCAAAGAAATTTAACCTTTGTAACTGTTCCAATGTTAACTTCTGCATCAATGAAACTTGTGTAAGTGTTTTCTGGTTGGAGGGTTCCCCTGTGAAAGATAACGTTTTATGAATGTGAGGCATGCTGGCATTTAATATGAATTACCAGTCCTGTCGACAGATTGGCTGTGGTAGCAAGTGAGCAGACAGTTAGCAGAGAGACAATATTTAGCTGATAGTATAGTAACAACATTATTGCCAATTTTCCAACATAATACATCCCAAATCAGTGTTTGTCAGAAGAACCAAGGGCAGGTAGGCCTGATGTGCTGCAGTTACACCTCACAATGAAGACCCAGTTACAGAACAAACCCTGTAGAGAAGGTAGAGCTTGCTCCCTGTTGCTTATGTAGGCAGGGGTTTTTTGCACATAAGTGAAATTTTCATTTAATGTTAATTAATTTATATGATACAGATGTTGGATGGCCAAAAGGATTATGCACCAGCTGCTCATCCTGGCTCTCCAGCAGAAATTCCCACTCTTGAAGCACCGTGACCAAGTCAAATGTGCGTCTACTCTTGGGTCACCATAGCTTATAATCTGGCTACTTATTTCATGTTGCATCAATATAGCAAGCTCTAAATTTGCTCTAAATCTACAGCAGTTTGAGACTGGTAATGGCTTCAGCTACTACCTCTCACTGAATACCAGCCAAAGTTTCTTCGATCCTCTGCCTTACCCCCTCCCACCCCCATGCTCTGAAGGTGAAGGGCTAACTTTCTAAAATTTACCCCTGCTGCATGAAGTCAAAAGACTTTTGAATGCGTGATGCCTTTATCACTGTAGCGATAGACATGACGTGAGAGGTATGGGAGGGGGAAAAAAATCAGAGGACCCAGCAGAATCACCTAGAAAAAACCTCTATAATTTTAATAAGCTTCATGAGAAAGACAGGATTTTTATTCCTTCCCCTAGCTTTGCACTTTCTCATTCATCTGCCTTCAAAGGACCATATTTACTCTCCTCTATGTTATAAGGCTCATGGTAGTGGAAGTAATGAGAGACACGACAAAATCCCTTTGCCTTTTTGTTTCTTTGCTAGATCAACAGTTGTGCCTGGTAGGTTAGAGCAAGATTTTGGGGGGGGGGGGCGGGCCGGGAAAGTTCACTTCCAGCAACTGANAGCGCATTCAGTACTGGCAGACTGATCTCAGGCGAATGCATGGATGCCTGCAAACAGGGATCAACTCATAGCAAACACCTGCTGCCTAGTGTGAAGATGTGAAGTCCTTCCTGGAAAGGTGGAAGTGACATGGTTGCCAATAAACAAAAACCAAACCCAGAAAATAAAACCCAAAACCCACATCAAAAAGCCTTCTGCCTATTTTTCATCATTTCAGACATTTTAGTTGAAACAAACAAGAAAAGTGCAAACAAACAAAACCACATGAGGCAAGCAAACATCTTCAGTGTAAGCAGGTGAAGTTATGAGCCACAGAACGTAGTAGTAAATCATGAGGTAGCTTTAGCAGCAACATTTTACAAGCCTGTGAAAGACAAAGAGATCGGAACTCTGCTAGTGTGGGACCAGCAAGACCTTGCTGGTACAGCAAACAAGTGACACCAAATTCTAACATTTTAAAATCCTGCATTCTAAACTTCTGCCTTCAAATGCAGAGCGAGTGAATTGTCACTGCTTTTACATCAGGGAGCTGTATGTGGGGGTAGAATGCGATCTGTAAAATAGGACCAATTTAAACAGAAATATTAATTGAAAATATTAATTAAAATTCTAGAGTTGAAGTTTCTTTTCTATTGAATTTTGAACTTACTTGACAATCTGATGCTGCCTTGTGTTCCCACCACTTCCATACAGGGCAACATTTACATAGCCTTTAACTTTATGCTTTCCGGAGAGGGTCANGCCACAGGCTCTGCAAATAGCAGCTAGAGCGTGCTGGAGCGCATTCAGTACTGGCAGACTGATCTCAGGCGAATGCATGGATGCCTGCAAACAGGGATCAACTCATAGCAAACACCTGCTGCCTAGTGTGAAGATGTGAAGTCCTTCCTGGAAAGGTGGAAGTGACATGGTTGCCAATAAACAAAAACCAAACCCAGAAAATAAAACCCAAAACCCACATCAAAAAGCCTTCTGCCTATTTTTCATCATTTCAGACATTTTAGTTGAAACAAACAAGAAAAGTGCAAACAAACAAAACCACATGAGGCAAGCAAACATCTTCAGTGTAAGCAGGTGAAGTTATGAGCCACAGAACGTAGTAGTAAATCATGAGGTAGCTTTAGCAGCAACATTTTACAAGCCTGTGAAAGACAAAGAGATCGGAACTCTGCTAGTGTGGGACCAGCAAGACCTTGCTGGTACAGCAAACAAGTGACACCAAATTCTAACATTTTAAAATCCTGCATTCTAAACTTCTGCCTTCAAATGCAGAGCGAGTGAATTGTCACTGCTTTTACATCAGGGAGCTGTATGTGGGGGTAGAATGCGATCTGTAAAATAGGACCAATTTAAACAGAAATATTAATTGAAAATATTAATTAAAATTCTAGAGTTGAAGTTTCTTTTCTATTGAATTTTGAACTTACTTGACAATCTGATGCTGCCTTGTGTTCCCACCACTTCCATACAGGGCAACATTTACATAGCCTTTAACTTTATGCTTTCCGGAGAGGGCCATGCTTACTTTGTACCTCCAAACTACACAGAAGAAATACAATAAGTTAGATTGTACTCAGGGAGAAACAGTGTCCAAAATATCAAGTGTTGTTTTTTTGGTCTGTACAGTGTATTTGAAAGCAGAAGAAAATTATCACTGCCTCTCACTTCCAGCTCAAGGCTCCATTGCAGACTGTCTGGACTGAAAGGGGGTAACACAATGCTCTCTCACACCTGAATCTTGGTGCTCCCTGCTCTTCCTTGGGTTATAACCATGCAAAACAAAAAATACAAACCATCAGTGAATCAGATCTGTCATTATGTCCTAATGAGATCAACCTGAGAAATGGGTAGACATTTGTGT